>JASCZI010211706.1:16846-36449 GCA_036250425.1 Stylosanthes scabra | reverse complement strand
AATATATATATATATATATATATATATATATATATATATATATATATATATATATTCTTTTTATTGATTTAATATTTTGATAAAATAGTATCATGATATATCTCTAACACGTCTTTTTACGCAATAATTTTTTTAAGTTTGGGTGAAATGTGCATGGCCTTTCTTTTTAGCACATAAATTTTATTTTCTTTTGCTAATGTTTTATTTTTTCGTGTTATAAATGGTATGTACGGATGTGTACAATAATACACGTAGATTAATTTTTTTTTTATATCAACAATTGAAAATTTGAAATCTAGATTTTCCATTGATTATAGAAGTTCTAATTAATCTGAAACCACCCCTCATAATAAGTTGTTAGAAGGGAGAAGGAATTCACATGAATATATATACTCTTATTGCTATATATTAATTAACATGCCTATATATATTAATCCATTTTTGTTTATGTTATTCTAAATATATGATATAGTAAATAATTAATATGAAATTAGTTAAGTTAATAAAGTGTATTCTTTAATTTCATAATTGATATTTTGTGTTCAAATATTAAGAATATTTTTCTTTATTTCTTTTTTTTCCAAGAGAAAGAAACCACAACATGAAAAAGATCGAGACCACAATATAAGTAAGAGACCAAAGTGACCAATTCACATACCCAATCCTCAATCATATGCTCTTTATTAATAGTAGTAGATATAGATTTTAACATGGTATTTAATTAGTCAATCTTTTATATATGTCTTTTTGAGACTTCCATGCATTTGAGATCTTCTCATATATAAGGAAGCAAAAGTCCAAAAAATGTTTTGCTGTTTTATTGACTTGATCAAATATATATATAATTTCTAAGAAAATTTAAAATCATTTAGAAAGAAAAAAATTAAAATATATTTTGCTTTGAAACGACTTTTTTGTACTAAAGTTTCTTATCAACTAAAAATTTTGTTATATCCTTAATTACTCATTTTCAATTATTTTATTAGTTATAAAAAAATCATTTGTTATATTTGGTTTGCTTTAGATAAAATTACTACAAATTTAGAAGTATTGTTTAGAGTCTTAAGGGATAGAGGAGACCGTACGGGTTACAATATTAATTGGATTTTATTGTTATCTAACAACACATAATAATAACAATAAAAAAAGATTAACTACTTTTATCCATTCAATTCCATCATTCAAACATGAAATTACATACATATCATATATAATTTAATTTAATTAAGTACGTAGTAAACACGATGATATAGATACATTTATTTCATATTATTATCTTTCTTGATCAAGGCTAATTAAATTTATTTTAATTTATCTATCCATCAACGACTTTGTCAATATTAATGGTGAAGTAGTTGAACATTTGTCACTACTAAAAAGAAGGAAGAAGCAAAGAAGAAGAACCCTAACCCTAACTATAACCCTAGATTATTATGTGTGAAAGGTTACATGCATGTTATTATGTATGTTACTTGTCAATCACTTCAAAAATAAAATAAAGTATTAGGGCTCCAACTTACCTGATAGAACTTTCATAATGACATGATTATATTAAGCTAGATTTTCTTTAATTAATATTTAATAATACACAGTAATATCAAATTACATGATTATTGAAAGTTGTTAGCATATATAGTAGTTATAGCTAGTATGCAAGAAAAGTAAATTGGGGGTGGTAATGGCGTAACATGATAATTATTGTTTCCAAAAAGGATACAAATTATTCAAAGGGTAGTTGTTTGGCCAAAAATATGTTCATAATATACCATTTTTTTAATAGTTGTAGAGAATTCAAAATATATATACCTAAGTTGGATTGAATTAATGCTAGGCTAAGAAGAAAAACAACAAAACTACATATACATTACAAATTGAATTCTAGTCTTATATAATGTATACTACATACTACGTTTTATATTTCTTGTAGAAGTGATAATTCTTTGCATTATTCAAAGAAGCCAAGCTTTATAGAAATATTGGCTGAAAAGTCTTGTCCCTCTTTGAATCTGCAGCTACTATATATGGTGTGGGTTTCCTTCTATATATTGTGATGATGAGATATGTTTGGTTGGGCAAAGAGAATATCATTATTATTACAATTTTCAAATTCAAACCACTAATAATGTCCAAATTAAAACGTGAAAGTATATAAATGTTATAATATATCTAATATGTTCTTTCGCATAAATTTAAAAAGGCTATTAATTACGTGAATTTTTATATAGTTTTTTTCCCTCTTTTTATTTATCTTATATTCAAATCTTAAAGCGCAGCTGCAAATTGATGCTACAATGTTACTCATGTGGTGTCCACTGCACTATTAGTTTTATATAATGTTTTTCAATATACTTTTTACTGAAAGACGTACAATAACAATTTTATGATTGCAGCTAGAGTTTTAACACATAACTACGACTGATAGCACATGTAACTAATTATATTTTTTTACATCCCTAAACCATAAAAAATGTGCGTCACTTATTCATCTAAATTAAAGCATATACTTAGCATAATTGTTATCTATTATCTATTTATTATATGTCTATTACATAACCAAAATATATACTTTATTATTTTTATGGTAAAACTTTATGTTTTTATACTTTAATTAATGTTTTTTATATTGTAGGATATTATTTTTGCTTTAAAATAATTTGTTTTCATATAAATATTTTGCAATATATATTAAATTTGAGTTTTAAAAGTAAGATTTTACTAAATTGTTATGTATTATATGTTGAAATGTTGAATTGGCCTAATTTATTATTTTTTATTTTACAAGAATTGGCCAAATTTAACTCGGCTTATTTTGAATTAGTTTAGATTGAACATTTAAAATAGGTTCGTAAAAGAGTTAATCACCAAATTTTTGTTTATATTTTCAATTAGAGTTAGATTCAGGCTTAATTAAATTCGGTCCGACTAGTCAAAAAACAAATTCGGTCCGACTCAGATACGGATCTAAGTAAATGGGCCTGGTTGAGGCCCATTAAGTAATGTGAGCCCAAGGACGTTGTTATGAAGTTTCCCACCCTGTTCCTTCTGAGTTTCTGTTATGTTCTTCGAATTGTCCACTTTCTACATTTCAGTGTCTTCCCTTGCCGCTGAAACTGCTACCACAACAACAAAGTCACTGCATTCATTCACAAACTTTGAACGCTTCAATACTTTCTCTCTTAGGTACTCTCCAATTGGCCTCAAATTCTTTTCTTTTCTTTCTTTTTTTTTAAATTGTTTTGGGCGCTGTTGTGATGATTTTGTTATTGCGATTGCGAAAATTCTCTGCAACCAGTTTTGGTTCTTGTGCTTTCACTTTGATAAGTGGAACGTGAGTTTGGGATTGCCATGTGTTTGTGTTTCTGTTGATCTCTGTGTAATTGTTTTGTGATGGATTTTGCACGCACACCATGTGTTCGTCATAATTCCTAAAAGGTTCATTTGCATTTTGTTCAGATCTTACTGCCATTTTTTTGTTCCCAGTTTGGTCCCTTTCTTTTATATACGTTGGAGTGCATTATCATTATTGTATTATATTTAGTTCGTGATTATATTATTTTCAAACTCTTTTTTTAATGTTATTTTCATTCTCAGGAAAATTTGATTTTCATGTCTTTTTTATATAGGTAATTATCCAGATTCGAACTTGAAAAGAGAAATTGTTTGTCATTCTAAATACCCTCTTAATCATTAATGATGGAAGAATTGATTGGTTTTTTAAGATTTAGATATTGGAAGAATCTACTCTCTATTTCATTTAGTATTTAGGAAACTGTTTAGGATGGTATATTTACTCTTGTGGAAAATGTGGTCAATTTTCAGTTGATAGGCAATGGCAAAATAATAGGAAGAGGCTTTGAAATAATAAGAATCTGAGCTATCAATATGCCTATGATGTATTGGTGTACTGTTAGTTAATGTGTATCATCTTAACATCATCTTTAACAAGTTTTTGCTTTGAAATATGCATCTATGGTTAGTGATCTTCAGCTCATAATAATGCATGATATACCTTTGATCTCTGATTTTCTGTGTCATAGTATATGCTAGAGAATAAAGAAAACAGTTAGTTTGTTGAATAGTTGTTAGAATAAGCATCATTTCATTTGCTTGCAATCTTAGATGCCTGATTGAAACAAAATGTCTGGCTTTATCAATTACCAATATAAGGTCTTTTTTAATAAAATTCTTGCTTTTATTATCCTGCAGTTAGAATAAATAGAAATGCCGGAGACTGAGGTAAAAGCAACTATTAGCAAGTCAACCGGTTTGCCACGAAAGCGCTTCTACCGAGCACGAGCACACAGCAATCCACTGAGTGACTCTCACTTCCCTGTGCCAATATCCCCCAGTCAGTTTGACTATTCCCTCCATTACCCTCAGATCTTTCCCTCATCTGATCAAGTCGATGGTTCCAGAAAGGTCCAGTTTGCTGATATTGGCTGTGGTTTTGGAGGGCTGCTAATCAGTCTTTCAACCCTTTTCCCAGAAACACTGATGATTGGAATGGAGCTTAGAGATAAAGTGACCGAGTATGTCAAGGAACGGATTTTATCTCTGAGGGTAACAAATCCGGGTCAATACCAAAATGTTTCGGTGGTGCGGACTAACTCAATGAAGTACATTCCCAATTATTTTGAGAAAACACAACTCACAAAGATGTTTTTCTTGTTTCCTGATCCTCATTTTAAAGAGAAGAATCACCGCCGAAGGGTTATCAGCCCATTCTTGCTAGATGAGTATGCTTATGTTCTTAAGCCTGGTGGAGTTATATACACAATTACAGACGTCGAAGAGCTTGGGGACTGGATGAAATCTTGTCTGGAGAATCACCCCATGTTTGAAGCCTTGACTGAGAAAGAACTTGAAGCGGATCCAGTTGTGAAGCTTTTGAGTTCTGCAACTGAAGAAGGTCAAAAAGTTGCAAGAAATGGGGGGCAAACATTCCAAGCTGTATGCAGGCGCATTGTGCCATCTGATCAAACTTCATAAACTTTGGCTGCATAATCTCATTTGATGGATTTTGAAAAGTAAAAAACAGTTGCTAAGTAACAGGGTATTAGATTGGTTTTGTTGCTTTATAGGTAAACGGCTAGCTACAAAAGGATCATATAGCCTTTGATATCTTCAATTTGTTGTATGTTTATTTTTCAGGTCGATCTGAATCCATTCAAGATTGTGAGGCAAATTATTAGTTTCTTTCATGATTCAACCAACTCAATATTTCAGTAGTAATAGTTTACCTTCCAAATGTTCGCCACCAGTATGATTCATTGCTTGCGTAAAGTGAAAACTTTAGCTAAGTCGATTCGAGTAATTTATGCAAAATCAAAAGAGATTCGCTGTGCAGGGTGAAAAGCCAAAACTTGTGCTAAATTTTACTAGAATTGACTTGCATCTTCTATGACATCTTCCATCAAATCATTGGTTCTTGTTTGGTGTAAAACCAGCACTTCTAGGGTCCAAAACACATCCCGTGAGAAGGGTTTTGAATCATCACCTGATACAAATTCTTGAACCACATTTTCCACCTCGATCATGCTACACCCTGGGGTTTTCTTTATCCCCTTGCTTCTAATGAGTTTCCTAACATTTGATACACTTTCCCACTTGCCAAGTTCTGCATATATGTTTGCAAGCAAAACATAGTTTCCAGATTCCTCTGGCTCTTGCTCCAAAAGATGTTCCATTGCAACAACCGCAATCTCAAGATTGCGATGAATCCTGCAAGAGCTTAACAAAGAGTTCCATATCCTTGAATCTGGCTTCATTGGCATCTTCGATATTGCATCAAGAGCCTGCTCGAGCTGCCCTGAACGTCCTAGAAGATCAACCAAGCAACCATAGTGCTCAATTTCCGGGGCTATATGATACTCTACCCTCAGGACATCAAAATACTTCAAACCCTCATTCCACAACCCTGCATGAGTGCAAGCTGACAAAACACCAAGAAAAGTTATCCCATTAGGAGTAACCTTTGCCTTCTGCATTTTCTGAAACAACTCAATTGATGCATGAGCTTTCCCATGATTAGCTAGCCCTCCAATCATGGTACTCCAAGAAATCACATCCTTCTCAACCATTTGATCAAACAAGCTCATTGCTTCATCGATGCAACCGCACTTAGCATACATTTCAACCAGTGTATTGCACACGCCAGTGTTCTGCAGAAACCCGTTTCTACCGGAGTACATGTGAATCCATTTCCCAACCTCAAGAGCTCCAAGCTGTGCACAAGCAGGCAAAACAGCTATGACACTAACTTCATCAGGCTCAATTCCCACCATTTGCATCCTCCTGAAGATGTCCAATGCATCACCATAACAACCTATTCGGCAGTACCCCGTTATCATCGCAGTCCAAGAAACAATTGTTCTACAAGGCATTTCATCAAACAGCACCCTTGCACTCTCCATCTGCCCCAACCTAGCATACCCAAAGATCAAGCCATTCCAAGAAACAGCATCTGGCTCAGTCATTTCCTCAAACACCTTATGTGCATTCCTCAGATCACCAAATTTGGTATACATATCAATAAGTGCATTCTCAGTAACAGAATTTGACTTCAGCCCAAACTTCCAAACCTGCCCATGAATCTCTTCACCAAGACACCGCCATAAGAGCACCGAACACGACTTTATCACAAACGGAAACGTGAATTCGTTGGGAAAAATCGGAACTTTATCTGAAAACCTTTCTTCCCTCATCAGAATTCTCTTGAATACTCTGATTGCTAGGTAGTGTTCTTGATTGTGCGTTAAGGTTCTGATGATTGCGTTGTAAGAGAACACGTTTGGCTCCACGATTTGCTCGAATAGCAAGGTGGCATAATTTACATCACCGAATTTGTCACAACAATCCAACATCTTTGTAATCACAAAGTTGCTCTGTGATAGCGAAAGCTTCACGACGTGTGCGTGAACCTTCTTCAATTCCGATATTCCCGCGCAGTTTCTCACCGCGGGGACGAAGCGGTTCTCGAGTTCTCGCACGAGAAATTGCGCGGTTCTCGTTCCCATATTCTAGCATGTGTTACCGATTCAGTGACGTATTGAAGAAGTGTTCAAGGCACCGTTTAATTGATCAGGGGAAGCAGCTGCATGGGGTTATGGAGAAGCTAGGGTTAGGGTTTGATTTGATCTTGAACAATAATCTCATTGATATGTACGCAAAATGTGGCACTGTGAAATTGGCCTGTTTGGTGTTTGATAAAATGCCACAAAGAAATGTGGTGTCTTGGACGGCTTTGATGTGTGGTTATTTGCAAAATGGTGATGCCAATGCTTCTTTGGTGTTGTTCTCTAAAATGGGGATATCTAATGTTAAGCCTAATGAGTACACACTTTCTACTGCTCTAAAAGCTTCAACTGTTTTGGGTGTACCTCAGAATGGAATGCAGATTCATGGGGTTTGTGCAAAATCCAATTTTGATTCTGCGCCTGTAGTGGGAAATTCGATTATTGACATGTATTCCAAGTGCGGCCGGGTTGGTGAGGCGGCTAGGATGTTCGATGCTATGCCGGTGAGGAACCTTGTGAGTTGGAATGCAATGATTGCCGGATACGCCCATGAAAGAAATGGTGAAGAGGCTTTGAATCTTTTTAGGGAGATGCAAGAAAAGGGAGAAGTTCCTGATGAATATACATATTCAAGTACTTTAAAGGCATGTAGTTGTATTGGGGTGGTTGCAGAAGGATCACAAATACATGCTTCCTTAATCAGACAAGGATCTTCATACTTGGTTCAATCAACAGTTGCAGGTGCTCTGGTCGATTTTTATGTCAAATGTAGACGCATAGCCGAAGCTAGGAAGGTGTTCGATCGAATTGAACATAAGAATGTGGTATCTTGGAGCACACTCATTCTTGGCTATGCTCAGGAAGACAATTTGCCAGAGTCCATGAACTTGTTTCATCAGTTGAGAGAGAGCAGACATAAGGTGGATGGGTTTGTGCTCTCAAGTCTCATTGGTGTGTTTGCTGATTTCGCCCTTGTGTTGCAGGGGAAGCAAATGCATGCTTTCGCCGTCAAAGTCCCATACGGTTTGGAAGCATCGGTGGCAAATTCGGTTTTGGATATGTACATGAAATGCGGATTAACTGATGAGGCAGATGCACTTTTCAGAGAGATGCCAGAGAGGAATGTTGTTTCCTGGACAGTTATGATTACTGGTTATGGTAAACATGGTATAGGTTACAAGGCAGTTAAACTTTTCGACGAAATGCAAGTTCATGGAATCGAACCGGACAGTGTGACATACTTAGCTGTTCTCTCAGCTTGCAGCCATGCAGGACTCATCAAAGAAGGACAACAATATTTCTCCAGTTTCTGCAGCAATCCCCACAGCAAACCAAAAGTAGAGCATTATGCTTGCATGGTCGATCTACTTGGACGTTCTGGGCGCTTAAAGGAAGCGAAGGAGCTCATAGAGAAGATGCCCTTTAAGCCGAATACTGGTATATGGCAGACATTGCTTAGTTCTTGTAGAATGCATGGGGAGATTGAGATGGGTGAAAAAGTGGGAGAGATACTATTGAGATTGGATGGTGATAATCCAGTGAACTATGTCATGTTGTCAAATATGTATGCTGATGCAGGATATTGGAATGAAAGTGAGAAGATAAGAGAGAAAGTGAAGAGGAAAGGACTGAAGAAAGAGGCAGGGAGAAGTTGGGTAGAGATAAACAAAGAAATCCACATTTTCTACAATGGAGATAGCACACATCCACTCATAGAGAAGATTCATGAAGTGTTGAAAGAAATGGAGAAGAGGATGAAGGAGGAAATAGGGTATGTTCATAATGTGAATTTTGCATTGCATGATGTTGAAGAGGAGTCAAAGGTGGAGAGTTTGAGGTACCATAGTGAGAAATTGGCCATTGGATTAGTTTTGGTAAGTGGTGGGGTGAATGGAGAGAGGATGGTTAGGATTTTCAAGAATTTGAGGGTTTGTAGTGACTGCCATACCTTCATCAAGGGTCTCTCTAAGGTTTTGAAGATTGTATTTGTGGTGAGAGATGCAAATAGGTTCCACAGATTTGAGAATGGTCTATGTTCTTGTGGAGATTATTGGTGATGCCAAATCAAAATTAACATCATTAATGAATGTTATTACTCTAATTTCATAAGAGAATTGTTCAAGAGAAATTTCCTAATCATCCTTCTAATTTTTGTTTTTTGGATGGTTTAATCAAGGATTTTTTTTTATTTAAATAAAATAAATAACAAAATTACAAAAATAGGCACGATAAGGGGTAATTACCATTTTGCTACTCCCTCCATATCTCGGGCTTGCAGAACCCGAGAGCCCGAGATAAGACACAAAAACAAAATCCAACTATATACTTATTGCAAAATTTAATAATTGAGTCATAGAATGTGTGGTTATAACGAAATAAATAATAACAAGTGTTGTTTCTAAGAGAGTATATGTTTAAAAAATAATGTGATTTTGGATACTTTTATTTTTTTAATTGTTTTTAGTTTTTTTTTTAATACTTTTTTTTACGGATGGATGGGTTGAATTTTTTGAAAGAAAAAAAAAACTCATAAACATTTTAAATCTTTTATACTAACATTAGCAGTAATGTACTCTAAATTTAAATAAAATAAAAAACAGTTAATTGAGTTTTTATACTCTTATTTTAGAAACTAAAATAATAATAATAATAATAATAATAATAATAATAATATATGGTATATCTAAACAAACAATGCATATTATGAACCCCTAATGATGACTTCTATTTTGGATATTAGATGATAAATGTATAATAAATAAATAAAATGATAAAAGTCAAACCAATTGAAAATAATAATAAATATGGCATACTTAAAAAAAATGTGTTATTATGTACTCCTAGCCATTATGTACTCCTAGCCATTACATTTATATCAGACCAAAATATTTTAAAAGTGACATTAACTAACATTAATATATATCTCGGGCTCTGCAAGCCCAAGATAGGTGTTCGGGCTTAGTAAAGCGCACATAAAAATGTAATTGCGGTAAACGTGCCTATATTGAAAATTTCAATATTTTATTTACTTATTTATAAAAAAAATCCGTTTAATCAAACTATCCGCCTAGAAGGAAAGAAAAATCTATATCAAACCAAAGAATAACTAAAAAAACTGATAAAGTATAGTTTTCGTCCCTAACGTTTGGAGTAAGTCTCAAAGATTAAAATGTCTTATTTGTATCCCTAACGTTTTGAAAAAGTATCAATTTTATCCCACCGTCAAACAATTATAAAAATTACTAACAAAGTCATACTTATATAAATTAGTTTATAACACCAAAATATTATAAGTGACATGTTCACTTCATTCGTGTTTATTATTATTTTCCACACTATACGAATACAACACAAAAACCAAAAGAAGAGAAGCATGTAACGATTCTTCTTTCTCACCCAAACTTTATCTTTTTTTAGTTGTTCGAGTGTGATTGTAGTAAATATTGACTCTAAAAAATTATTAGTTAATTTATTTTGCATTTAGAATAGTATATTGTTAGGATTTATACTAATAGAATTAACGATGGAACAAAATTGATATAATTTTAAAATATTAGGACACAAATAGGACGTTTTAAACGTTAACAACATCTTTAAAATTTACCCCAAACATTAGGGACGAAAATAATGAGAAAGTAATTAACTTAGTCACACCAACACCTGCTTGATAACCAGAAAAACCAACAAGAAAGTAAATAAATATTTTTGCTATAAAAAATATTTAATATATAATTAAGATATATCATTATTTGTTTTGAATATTATTATTATTATTATTATTATTATTATTATTATTGCCAATTTACCACTCATCCATCCTTAAATAAAATTAGATTCAAGGACATCTCCAATTAAATGCTTTTGGGATATAAATTGAATTATGGGTCTAAAGGAATAAAGGAAGTAATATTAGTACCAATATTTAAATACCGTATATTTTGAATGAATATCAATTAAAGTATTTGATTTGTAAAACTCGTTGAATGCAGATTTAAATTTAACTGATAAATAACAAAGTATGTACTTAAATATGTACTCGATCCTACCTTTCTTATTTTTTATAATTTATTTAATAAATTCTAAATTATTTTTCTATCAATTTGATAATAAGAAATTGAATGCTAAGTTAGCTATCAGCACACTTATGCTGAACAATAGTATTTATATACTCTATTTATAGCTTTTTAAAATTTGTCTAATGGATGTTGAAGGATCTAATCAAAGTTGGTATTATAATCTTTTCAATATTTATAAAATTTCATCTTCATTCTCAAAGGTATCGTTATAATACGTTATCATTCACTGATTCTTCTAAAAGACATTGAATTTTCCAAACTTTTATAATATGATTTAAAGTTGAAACTATGAACCTCAAATCAAATATATAGTTTTATAAAATAGTGTAAGGATTTAAACATTTATTTATTTATTTATTTACTTTCTCTAAGTTCTATTCATTATATTTGTTGGAGAATACTTGTAAACTCTATCTACAATATTTAGGATTTCAAATGCTTTTATAAAATTTGATTATACTTTCGATATCATACATATATTGTTCTATCTTTGATATCTGCTTATTGGTCAATTTTTAAATAAAAATACTCTTCATTTAATAAGACCTCTACTAAATTAATTTAAATGGGAGGAATTATTCAACCAAAATTCAAAATCTTACTCTTCAATTAACAGCTCTAAACTGTGTTATGTACTTTATACAGTAAATCACATCATTGAGTACTCGATACTATGAGTACTTATTACGGAGTACCATTATCTTAAGAAATATAGTTAATACCGAATACATAATATAAAATATATTGGATTTGTAATTTCATTTGCAAAAATTTATAATATAAATTTAATTTTAAAAAATATATCAGCTACTCAAATAGAAGAAAATTTGTATATCTTTTTCAAGAACGACCATTGTACACATGATTATGAGAACTTGAGTAACTTGATTATCACAATTTTTCTTATTCATCTTGAATATTATATACATGGACCCACAACAACATAAAGTATCTTATATAGTGTGATTAAAAAAATTAAATTATGTAACAGAATTAAAAAATTCTTACATAGATATCACTAATTTGATGCTATATTTTAGCATAAACATAGCTATTTTGGAAGGAGTAATCAATACCTAATGTTAGATGAAAAATTTAATATATGAAGAATGTAACTGTCAATAATAGTAGCAGAGCATCAATGCAAAAAAGAGTAGGAACAGTTATTGAGTATTGAAAATTGATAAAAAATATATGTTTTAGGAGTATCCATCAATTAGACATTAGTCTAATTTATAAATAATGATTTAGGAAAATCTTGTAATTAGTTCAGTTTTTTTTGGAGAACATTTTGAAATTTAACAACGCTCTCAGTCCAGACATTACAGAGTAAAATTGGGAATCCTAATAAATTTTTCTGAAGTCGAACTCTAGACTCAAATTTATACTTTATTTTCTATTTTTAATTAAATTTATTTTCATTTTATCTGTTATTCCTCATCTTCTTTCTTTCCACTACAATTAAAACATTAGATACCCACAATCACTGTTAAAATGAAACAAAAATTATGTAAAATAAATTCGCACATACATTGAGACATTGTTGATAGTTGTAATTGTGTCAAGAAAAAATTCAGTATAATTTTTTTTCCAGAAATTAAAAAAATCAGCGTCAATTATCATGTCAAGTTCAGCTACATCATCATCTTCTACTTCCTTGTCATCACTAAGGTACGATAGCGTTGGCCATGCCCATCACGGATTAAGTGCAACTCATCTGAATTCTTTGGAATGGTCGCTTTATGGCTTGCCACCGGAGTTTATCCCCTCCATAGCAGAACAAGATTTGATAAATCCTCTTCACTCATCAATTCAAAATTTTGACGACCATAACCCATGTGTCTGTGAGCACAATAAGGAATAATTTTTGTGGAATTATCCAAAATACACGTTTTTTTTTAATATGCCAAAAACATTGTCGTCGGAAAGCCCTATGATTGTTGTTGATAAATTGACAATGTTTAATCAACAAATAAATGAAAGCAATTATAATTTGAAAAATATATTTACTCGTAACAATACTTAGTCCTTTTATTGAGTCTACAAATATCAAGTATAAGCATTTAGCTAGTAAAGAGGACCAAATTGCTAAAATAGTTAGTGTGAAGAAAAAACAAAATGATTTTATTGAAGAACAAGAGAAAAATGCAAAGTAAAATACTCTTGAATATAATATGCATTTAAATAGACAAGACCAAAATGATAGTGAGCAAAATACTCTTAAAAATGATATGCATTTGGATGACAACACCAAAATAATGGTAATGTTACAGAAGATGATGTTGGAGTACAACAAAATCTTAACCCATGTTGTTGAAGCAATTGACACTGGGCAAGATGTTGATCAAATTGTTGAGCAAATTCTTAAAAGATTTGATTTTAGTGTTGGATTTACAAATAAGTTTAATTTTGTGTCTCCTTTTCCCAAATATATTCAACAAGCTGAATTGCTTGAGGATAGAAATTTCTTAAGTCATTATCCACATTCTTTGGGAAGATGGAGAATCGTCAATAGAGCACATTGCACGCTACTCTATTGAAATCAATGAAGTAGCGTGAAATGAGTATTTAAAAAATAAAATTCTTCATCTCTTCATTGACAAAAAAAAAAAATCATTTACATGATTTTCTAATCTAAACCCAGATTCAATTCACTCATGGATGTAATTAAAAAGAAATTTTCATGAACAATTTTTCTGTAGTGAATTGAGAGTTAGCTTGAGTGATTTGTTTTTCATTAAATTAAATGTGAGGTAGCAGAATCAATTGATAAGTATTTATGTAGAATAAGAAACATAAGAAATAAAGGCTCTACTCCAATTCCAGAATCTGAAATTATCAAAATTGCTACAGCAAATAAATTGAATTTAAAATAAAAAAAAAGCTTGTAAATCAAAAATATCTTGACATGACTCAACTTGCTAAAAATATTAGACAAATTGAACAATTAAAAGATGGAAAAGAAGCAAAACATAAAAAAATGATAAAAAAAAATACAATTACATGAATATCAAATGTCCACCTCTCAATAAATAAGTCATCAAAAGATGATCAAGATAACCTGAAGAATAAAGTACATGGTTTTTTCTTTATTTTCTCTTTATATCATCTCTTCTCCTTTTCCTCCTTCTACTCTCTGTCTTCTTTCTTTCTCTCTTTCTATCTTTTTTTCCTTTCATTTTTTATCATTTCTTTTTTATTTGTTTTAATTTTCTTTCTTCCTTCTCACTTTTTTTCTTTTCCTCTCACCCTTTTCCCTTTCTTATTCATCTTAATCCTTATTCCCTTTTCCTTCTCATTTTTCTTATCTTTTAAATTCTTATTTTTTTTATTGTCTTTTAGTTTTAACCATTTCTTACATAAAAAAATTTGTGCTTTAAAGTAAAAATCATGAGCAAAAAGTTTCTAATTGACATTTGGCTGGATAATTATAAATATAAAAGTCTTGTTGGTTTAAAAATTCTGTTGAGTCTATTGGTGCTTAGGATCAAAACTGTCAAAATGTTAATGTAGAGATTTTATAAGCTTATCAATTTTATTGAATCTCATTAATATTCAAAATTCAAGTTGTCAAGACTCTCATAGAATTAAAATATTTTTATTTTTGAAATACAAAAAGGGTGTCAACTGTTAATATGAAAGCTTTATTGACTTAGAAATTCTTTAAATTTGTTGGTAGAAGATATTCAATTTGTCAAATGAAAATGTGTCGTACTATATCAATCTAAAGTCACTTGACACTCCAAGATTAATTATCACTCATTAATTTAAAGACACTTGACACTATTGAGTGTTAATTGACATTCACAATAGGTGGTGTCAACTTAAATTCATTTGACATTCTTCATATCAGTTAACACTCTTGTGAAGAAGCTATAAACAGGTTGACAAAAGCTATGTCTAAAAAAATAAGAATAATAAATAACTAAGTTTTCTCATTTTTATGATTTCATGTCTTAAGTGAGAAATCTTAGGGGCATTATGTTAGATGAAAAATATTATTATTTAGAATAAAGAGTGTTAGTTTCACTTTCAATATGTAAAGAATGTAATAGTCAATAATAATAACAGAGCATTAAGGTAAAAGGAGTAAAAACAATTATTGAGCATTAGAAATTGGCAAGAATGATATGCTTTAGGAGTAACTGTCAATTAGGCATTAGTCTCATTTATAAATAATCATTTAGACAAATCTGTTTTTATTGGAAAATACTTGAAAATCCAACAACATTCTTAGCCAAGTATCACAAAGCAAAACTGGAATATTAAGTAATTTTTTTGAAATTTGAACTCAAACTTGTATTTTATTTTCCATTTTAAATTGAAGTTCTTTTCATTTTATCTGTTGTTCTTCTTCTTCTTCTTTTCTCTTTTAATTTCTGTATTTTACTTTGCCATCGGCATCTTATATTTTTTTTTTATCTTTAAATTCTATTTCTTTAATTTATATTGACATTATAATTAAGACATTGAGATACCCACATTCATTGTTAAAATTGAACAAAAAATTGAGTGAAACACCTAAGTATGTATGAATTTTTTAGATAATTTTTAATATATCAATTTGTAAAAATTTGTAATGTCAATTTATTTTAAAATAAAAATACATATGGTATTAATTTGGATATATATTTTTTTGCACAATATAATAGTAAAGACTTCCATTTTACACATAATTATAATTTTACACGGTGATAACCATAACCTGATTATTTTGAGTTTTTATTGACCTTAAACATCTCATACACCTTAAGCACCCCCACCTCTGAAGCATATACTATTTATAATAGAAAGTGTGATTACAAAATTAAATTATATAAAAAAGGGTAAGTTACTTGAAAAAATCAATTTGGCTCCAATATTATATTTTTATTTTTGTTTAAATAAAATATAAAAATTAATAAAAATAGAAATTCAAATTTATTGTTTTGGTAAACAATTGACCATTGTTAGTTTATTGCATAAAATAAAAATGAGGAACTCCACGTCATTAGCTTATGTTTCATAAATTTTCTTATCTTCTTTCAAAATTTAAATTAATAATAAATTTGAATTTCCATTTTTATTATTTTTAATATTTTATTAAAATGCAAATAAAAAATATTGCTTTACTGATATTTTTGTTTTAATAAATAATTGACAAATGTTTATTAATTAAAAAATTTGATACTTAAATATTACATGGACATATAATATGTAATATATTTATTGGTAGTTGAATCATGTATAATATAAGAATAAAAATAATAGTAGGTATAACAAAGAAATATATAATTTTTCATGCCATGGTTCATCAAATATCTATTAGTTAGGTCAAAAGATAATACAAATTATTTAAATTTAGTAATTTTTTTTATATAAATATGCTAAATATTTTGTATAAAATTAATCTTTTCTCCTATGAAATCTTGGAAGATGATTATATTATTTAGATCATTTACACGTAATATTAAAATCATGAAATCTTTTCTTTAATTTTAGAAACATAATAAAGAATCCGTAGCAGCCAGAAGAGGATTTCAATTGACCAATTTATAAAGAATCCGTGGCAGAATTTTATAAATCCCACATATTTCACAATACTTATCATCCTGCCATGGATTCTATATAAATATGTAAATGATGTAATTTCATCATTATTTATCACAACTGTACAATCTGATAATATTAAGCTCAATTGATTTGTTTTAGTAACTTTCTCCGTAAAAAAAACTAACAAATTTATACACAAAATTTTATAACCGCATTGTCTGCTATTACATGTATGATGTTATATTTTCTTGGAGAAATACATGTTTTATTAGGAAAGTCAAATTTAAAGATAGACTTCCAATGTTGTGGTAGTCCTCTCCTAGAAATAAATTGAGATGAAGTTATTGCAATTTAGAATCCTTCTAGAAATGTATTTAATATAGAAGTAGAACAGAACTAACTTCGCAAACAAATGTTATAACCTAATTGTTGTCTGCTATATTTCTTCTCTGAGAAATGCATGTTTTATTAGGAGAGTGGAGATTAAGATAGGCTTCCAATGTTGTAACTTGTTCCTCCTTGAAATAAATTAAGACGAAGTTATTGCAATTTTGAATTGTATTGCGAATCCAATCCAAATACTTCATTATCCTATGTATTTAACTAAAAATATATAATGTATAGTGTTGATTTGTAATATTAATCCATAATTTTAATATTATAATGTTAATTTGTTATAGATCTATTTCTTTATATTTTTATCTTTAAAATTTTACAAAACTGGACAGTACATTCTTTATGAGGATAAAAGCTGCTGCCTTTATTATTATTATTATATTATTTAACAATGTTGAAGGTATATGATGATAAGTTCTGATTAATACTGAATATCGAAAGTTAAAACACAACTTTACTTCCAATCTTTTTTTTTTTCTTTTGGACTTGTACTTTACTTCCAATTTGAATACATCATTCACTCCTTTTCCTAACAGTTATAAAAATCTTTCAATAAATAACAAGCCCGAAGTCTACTGAGGCAGAAGACTCAGCATTAGACATTCTATTTTTATTTTCTCTTATTTCATTCTTTTACGTTCTCCATATTCCAATGTAAATGGATTAGATTACTAGAACACAAAGGTTGAACCCTTTGAATTATCAAAACTTGGGCAAAACAAAACAGGAGAAAGGAAAGGAATTATTAGAAAAGAAATATTTTTGGTAGCGATTGAAAACGCAACAAAATTGAATGATTGACCGATACATTCAAAACTAAGTTGCATTCATTCTTCAAGACGTTATTCATAATTCAAGGCATAGTACATGTCAAGTTGGAGTTCTCTTAAGTTGGATTTCTAAAGAAGGGATGATCAAGGGCTTGTCTAGATGTTAGACGTTCATTTGGATCATAAGTCAATAATCCATGTAACAAATCAGTTAATGATGATCTTGAAGAATCCACACGGCTTGATACAAGATCCTGTATATGGTAAAACATATTTATCAGTCATCACAAGTAATTTTCTTTTCTTTTTGCTTTTGATTAATAGGGTGTGTTTGGCAATGGGATAATAAGGTGATGTTTTTTCATGGATGAGCTGTGTTTGATGACTCATCCATGATAATTTTCACCTTGTTCTTTTAAAACACTTGTGCTTAAAAGAAATAGGAGTCCAATAATGAATTGAAGATTTAAGCCCAGCAGTCACATATACTGGTTTGGATATGGAAACAAAACAAACCTCGAGAAGTTCGAGCTTCTTAACAGCACGGATGCTTTCCCTTGAAACAGCTCCTTCGGGCCAGTTCAGTCGTGCTCCACGCCTGAAATACTTCTCTGCTCCTCGGCTGCAGGGGACCAAGTGGACAAAAAGATATGTCAATAAATGATTTTATGCTTATGCATCTGCACCTTCGGAAACTGTTGCACTGGATGTATCTCAGGCCTATTAGTATATCTGGAACAGGAAGGGAAGAATTTAGAGCACATTCAAATTCACTACTTACGTGGACTTTCGGGCCATGTGCTCTGGCATAGGTCCCAACACTCTCTCCATCATTGCCAGGTGTTCCAAGTTTTCATGAGTTTGAAACAATGCTTCACCCTGAAAGAAGTTTCAGGTTTAGAACACTAAGGCACGCTTTTCCATATTCAAGCCATGTCTAACACACTTGATAGATAAAAGACTCACAGTTAATAGTTCGATAAGAATACAACCCACACTCCACAAATCACAAGGGTAGGACCACCCTATACCTGCAATTATTGTTACAGATGCAGGTTAGAATATGTCAACAGGAACAGGCATGATTTACTCTGTCCTCAAAAAAGCTTAAAACCAAATAATACATTCAGGCAAGACATACTTGACACTCTCCCATCATTGCCTCAATTCACATAAATCAACATAGGAAAGCTATTAAAGTGGCCAATCTCCATATTAAAAAAGAAAGGTTGGAAATAATAAAGGGCAAAAGAGGAAGCATACAAAGGAGGGGCCTCTAAAGAAATAGTTTTACAGAAAAATAAAACAAATGAAAGTTAACATCCCAGAAAAGAAATATTCTAACCATGATAGATTGCATAAAACAGTCCAAAGAGCTTAAAACAATCAATATGTTAATTGCAAAATGCTAAGGAAAAAATAAATCATAAGTAGAGTGGGAAGAATTAAGCAAAGATGCATTATCATAAGCTATTGTTGACGCTTTTAATATACTTCTGATCATTCATAATTCTTTCCCCAAGGACCACGCGTTCCTGAGTAACTCTCAACCGACCAATAAACAAACACATTTTCACCAGCTCAACCCATATTTGGTTACCTAGAATGATCTCAGGGGCTCTGTAATGCCTTGTAGAAACAATTGAGTTATGAATCTGATGATCAAAAGCAGTACTACCAAAATCAATCAGCTTAATAGCACTAGACTTGGGCAAGCATCTGAATTGCATTTCACCTGAGGTAATCCTCTGTACCACCAATTCAACCATTTCCTTAGATATGTTATAATTGAGTCTATACTCAAATCCAAAGT
>JASCZI010211706.1:6146-16761 GCA_036250425.1 Stylosanthes scabra | reverse complement strand
GCTTTACATATTCAGAAGAAACAAGAAGTATATTTTCTGGCTTCAGGTCAGTGTGGATTAGATGTAGTTCATGCATATCTGAATAGGATAGATCATATGAAACAAGTTAAGAGTAAGCATACACAACCAAGATACACTGTAACCCCGGACAAAGAAAGTAGGCCAAGGGAGAAAGAGTTGGTTGATAGAAAAGCAAGCGATACAATATTAAGACATGAGAAATAAACTGAAGGCCAAGAATAATCCACAGACATGCTACAGATTCCAAAAGCTGTCGTCCAAATTCCCGAACAAGGTCCACAGGGAATGGGCAGTATTTATTTCTCTTTAGAAAATCAAATAAGCTTGGTCCAAGCTTCTCAAAGACCTGATAACACCATTAAAATGCATTGAAAGGAGTTTTTCTGCTTAGTTCTCAGATCTACTAATAAAGCCCACATGGACATATTTAAAACAATCCACCAAATAGCTGAACTTAATAACTCAATTCACTTATGTCCTGAATAGAAAGAATCATAATTGAACAACGTAAGCCATGGGGAAAAGATAGTATCATTCAGAATTTATATCAGCCGCCTACTAACACAAAATATTGCAAAGGATCCCCCAAACACAGGGATAAAAAGTAGAAAAAGCATTTCCAGATCAATAACAAATTTTCTCTAAACAAAATTATTGTATATGAACAAACATATTCTGTCTAGAGACATATCATAAGTATACTTACAATGCATATGTGATTTCGGTAATCAAACCAATTCCGGATCTGCACACAGCTGCAGAGGAGAATCGTACTTTAAAGTAAATATTAATGTTGCCTAAATTTGCAAGTACTAAATCAGAAGCCATTTAACAATGTTAGGATACTTACCGTGAGATTCCTATTTCACCCTTAGACAGACGTTGAAGCACATCAATTTCAAGCATTGCTGCATCGCGGTATTTCCGAATGCTCCTAATCACCTTGACAGCAACGTACTCTCTGGCTTGGCGATCCCAACATTCCAAAACTCGACCAAATGTGCCTACAGCACTAGCAATATGCTGAATGACACAAGCACAGTGACAAAAAATTTAAAATCTTGTATTCAGAGGACACTTGACCGCTAACCTTCACCCATCTTGCTGAGGATTTTATCTGTCAAAATTAACAAGACCCTAACATGAGGAAATTTTTAACCCAAAACAAGGGTTTTTTTAAGGAAAAAAAAACACACACACACACAATAGCACAAGTTATTATTTGGTGTTCTGAGAGTATGTAAAACCAATTTGCTCTCTCTGATAAACTCATCCTCCTCATTAATAACTTGTCATTTAGAGCTTTTATTTACTTTCAAAAAACCTAAGAATTTATTGAATAGCACAAATGAACACCATGCGTGAAACTATGCCACCCTAACTTAAAATTATAAAATAATATTTTGAAAAAGAGAGGTCCATGGTAACTAAAACTAACTATACAACCAAAGGAGACTCAAATTTGAAACCAACATAGTTGCAGTGACTTAAACAAAAAATAAAACAAAACAAACAGAAGTACAGAACACCAAATAAATAAATAAAATAGCCATGAGGTTGAGCATTGTTGTAAGCATGCATAAAAGAATCTCATTGTTCATTTTTTTCCAAACAAATAAAAAATAATAATAATAATAATAATAATAATAATAATAATAATAATAAATAAAGAATTTGCAAATAAGGTGGCAATTACATCTAGGAGTGAGATTCTCGCCAAGATTGAAGACATAATGGCCTTCACGATCGTCATCCCTTCTTGGAGGCGAGGCGTGCTTCTTTTCGATTCCTTCATCAACCACACCTCTTTCAGCCTGCAAAAAAGCCAAGAACAATCTCAATTTCCATAGCATGCAATTAAAAACCAAAAACCCTAAAATCTTCAATTTCCAATTAATCGAGATAATTGAAGGAACCTGCTGGGACGGTGCTGGTGGTGGTGGTGGAAGCACGTCCCACGTGAGACGAGGGCGTTTACGAGTTCGCTCCCTTTCCATCACGCGATTAGTTTCCACAGCTACCATAAATATGAATACAGAGATATCACCGAAACCCTAAATATTTGCCAGTTGCAATAGCGAAGGGGGATTTTGTAGTTCACTGAGAAAAAGAAGTAAAAGTTATGTTAGGGATTCACAGTCTGAAATGGGTAAGAGAGCAATTAGGCGCACAAATTTGTTAAAGGATTATGTTCCCGCGAACGAGAAGAAATTAATGCAGCTGAAGAGACATTCATTAGGGTTCTTTTGTTGTTTTTTTTTTTTTTTTTCGTGTTCGGTATAATTGCGTATTTTGTGCATTGCACTGTAATTGGCGGTGCCACGGTGGCGCGCTCCTAAGCTAAACGACAGCGTTTTGTGCTGCAAGACGGCAAGACCTATATAAAATTGATAAAATAATTTTATTAAATTAAAAAAGGATAAAAGTAGATATTCATGAGTTATAAAACATTTTTCTTTTCAATAATTATAGCTTTATTAATATTTTATTTTTTAACCATTAATAATAAATAGATTCTTAAAATCACCGACACTTAATTTAACACAAATAAAACTAAAAAATAACATTTGAAGTGAAGGAAAAATAAGGAGAAAAACAATTAAGTTAACAGTAACTTAAAATGGTAAGAATTATATTTATGTAAAATTGTGGGTTTAACGTGTGACGGTTTAACCAAAAAATGTTTCTTTTCAAGCAGTTTATTGCAATAAAAGAGAAAAAATTGATTTGGTTGAATTTAAACAAGTTGCTTGTAAAAACACACAACAAAATAAAATATAATATTAAATAATTAATAAAAATTAGTAAATATTAATTAATAATTTAAATTAAATATTTTACTTTTTAAATTTTAAATATTTTATTTTTAAAAAAATATAAAATTAAGTAATTATTGACTATATTTTATCTTTGTTGAATATCAATGTTTAAGAAAGTAAATAAGTAAATAAAGAGATGCCTCCATAAAAAGGTTTTTTTTTTTTTTGGGAGGGGGTGTTTTGGTTTGTTGAACTATAACATGATATATGGAGTTGTTGAGTCTATAATTTCACTAAAGATTGTTAAAATATATTAGAATAAATTAGTATCAATTACCATATTTGTATTTATTAATTTGATATTATTCATAATAATTATAGGATATTAACTTATTATTATTATTCTAATTCTCTCATCACGTATAAATATGTTAATGCATTGTATTAGAGGGAAACGACTCTTATAATCCTAATATATAACATTTTTTCTAACATAGTATCAATAACTTAAATTCTTTTCAATATTTCTTTATTCGATAGAAATTATGGAATGGCATCCTTCATGAAATGCCATAATCACCACTGATGCTATCACTTCCTTCCCCTTGTTCTTAACTCCACTGTTACTTTTCTCCCTTTTCTGATCATCTTTTCGGCATTTCCTTGTATAACAGATCATACCATTGTAATCTTCTTCCGTCATGATTCCAACGCACTAAACTGCAGCTCAAATAGAGCTTCCACGCGCGGCCAATCGCCGTCCAAAATCGCTGCCTTCATCACCTTTTTCATGCCCATAGTCACTTTGCGCCCCAGTACGTGCTGCCAGAAGTTCCATGGATGCCACATTCTTTCAAGAACTCCATTTTCCAAATTTAATATGGACCGTTGGATCGGTTGATTAGATCAACAACTTATATCTCTTCAGTCATTATTCTTGGTTCGATTCGGTTTTGAATGAACCGATTTGCTCTTCTATTAGTCAATCTGATCCAACCGACCTTTTGATTTGGTTCAGTCATATGTTGACTCATGCCACGTTGCCTTGCTAACTCAGCGGCGGACTTGGTTTTACCTCCTTTCTTATGATGCCACGTGTTTTTCACAGTTGATGTAGCACTTTCACGTGGCTGCTGACATGTCACACATGGAGGGATTCTTTTTAAAGTTTTTTGGTGTTCTTCTTTTGATTTTGCCCTCCATTTTATCAAATTTTACTCCGATCTTACTGTTTTCGCTTTTTGTGGTATCTTTGTACTCTCGTTTCGAAAGTTTTGCCAATCTCTTTGTAAAAGTTTTTTTTTTACGCTCTATTCTAACAGTTTCGCCAACACTTTTGTGGGAGTTTCGTCTTCACCTCGACAGTTTCGTCAGTCTCTTTGTGGAAGTTAGAAGATGTTAAAATATATTAGAATCAATTAGTATCAATTATCATATTTGTGTTTATTTATTTGATATTACTCATAATATTTATAGGACATTAGGTTTTTATTATTTTGATTCTCTCTTCACCTATAAATATGTTAATACATACTATAGAAAAAACGACACTCTTATAATCTTAATATACAACATTTTTCTATTGTGTACTCTTTCTCCATTTCTAAAAAAAATAAATCTAAACATCTTAACAAATTTATCTTTTACAAATAGCTTGATGTAAATAACTACTATACCCATATATATATTGATCCCATCTCCCAACATGGAGGTGATATGAATATATTTTGAAGCAAATACCTCATTGAGAACAAATTCTCTTTCCTTGACATTTTCTTAGTAGTTAATAAGCATTTACGGAAGCAAAGCATGGGACAATGGTTTTTCCATATAGATTAGTTATGCTTATAGCTAAGTATGTCATATTGGAAATAAACACTAAGGTGTAGCATTTCTTTATCAATGTGAGGTTTTATATTATTTTGTCTAACGTGCAACGTAACGTTGCAAATATGGGATGCTAAAACACAGATAATTTAAGAAACACAACCCATTTTTTACCTTATTGAGACTAAAATAAAACAGAACACCTCTGAAATGTTTATTAACTTAGAGTGATAGAGTCTCTCTTGAATTCCAATCATAAAGAGCGTCTTGGAATATTTGAAAACAAATTCTGAGTTTGAGATCTAGTATTCAAGTATTAAATGCATATATGATGTAACCACTCCATGAATTAGAATCTGTAAACAGAACCACTCATTAGATTATATTCACCAATTCAACATTCAGTATTAAACCAAACTTGAACCATCATTACAATACAGCTAAAAATTTAGGGTTCATGTTCATCAAGATTAAAATACCCTAAAATCCATCATCAGCAACAGAATCTGAATCCGAATCTTAAGCCCTCTCGCCTCTAATCCTGCGAGCAAGCTGAATATCCTTAGGCATAATAGTCACTCTCTTAGCATGAATGGCGCAGAGGTTAGTGTCCTCAAAGAGACCGACGAGGTAAGCCTCCGCGGCTTCTTGAAGTGCGGCGACGGCGCTGCTCTGAAACCGGAGATCGGTCTTGAAATCCTGCGCGATTTCACGGACGAGGCGCTGGAACGGAAGCTTGCGGATCAGAAGCTCAGTGCTCTTCTGGTACTTCCTGATCTCTCTAAGAGCCACAGTTCCTGGCCGGAATCTGTGTGGCTTCTTGACTCCTCCGGTCGCCGGAGCTGACTTCCTGGCGGCTTTTGTTGCCAGCTGTTTCCTTGGCGCCTTGCCGCCGGTGGACTTGCGAGCGGTCTGCTTGGTACGAGCCATGTGAATGAAATTAAAAGAGTGAGAGATTTGAAACGGAAAATTCTGAGAGAAAGTGAAGGAAAATTGAGTTGGTGAGTGAGAAAATAAATTGGGGGATTCTTATATAGGGTTTTCAGTTTTGGGTGAGTTTGATTTTGGTGGTGGTGAAGGCGGGAACTGAAGATGTTTATTTTTGGGGGAAGTGGGAAGTGAGATGAGAAGTTTGTGGCCGTTGATGGGGAGAAAGATCGACGGCTACGAGAGTCATAAAGTATAGGCACGGGGATCGTCATCTGTGGCATGAGAATTTAGCCAACAGGATTAAGCTTACTGGAATTGCTATATTTTCCACTTCTCAACTTTTTTTTCTCTTAATTATTGTTATAAAGTATAGGAAAATTTTTTACTATACGCTTATTAATTAAGTAAGGGCTAAGAAAAATAATGTAAGAGAATGATAAAAACCATGCTTAAAAAATAATTTTAAAAAAATTGAAAAGATTCATTTTTTTTGACATATGTAAATTATTTGTTTAGATCGCTGTATAAAAATTTAATTTAATTTATTACTAATAATAATATTTTTTAATCAAATAAAATAAATATTATATAAATATATGCACCTTTTTTTTTGAAAAATTTACATTTACATTTTAGATTTTATATTTTATATTATATCTCACTTGCAAACGAGGTAAAAGCTTATAAGTGTTAAATTCCTCATTTGAACACAAAAATATAAATTTCTCCAGAAATCTATTATCTATTTGTCTCTAAATATATTATTTAATATTTAATTATATATTTAAAAATCCAATAATTTTGTTTTGGTGTCTTAAAAAATTCAATAATAATACTGTCTCGATTTGCCCACTTTTTTTTAAAAAAAAATGTATAATGTGAAAATATCAAATTGCTACTCTCTAGTTCATCTAAAACAATTTTAATAAAGTGTTTATCAAGTTTTAGAGTATCTACCATTTTTAAAAGTAAATCATTTCGAAATTGTATTTTGTATTATAAATTATTGATTAAATAAGACTAGTTTCATTTTTGCCACTTGTTCCTGCTGAGGAAACTTGGTCCAGCCGTAACTCAGCGTATGAATGGGGTTATTCTCTTGAGTGATTTGAATGTGCTTTCTTTTTATAAGTGATTAGTTTTTCTTGAGTGATTTGAATGACTTTCCTTTAGTCTTATATAGAAAGTGGGTTGTTGTAACCACCTCCAATTGGATCGATTTATATATCAGGCCGAACTCTTTTTAGGAGAGCTATAACATGATTTATCTTTGTTTCAGTTGGTTTATTTCAAATTGTGAGTTATTTGCTTTGCTAGATTATAGATAATGGATCACACAGTCTCAAGCTTGATCTAATTTTTTATTTCTAAACAGATTGAGCTTTTTTTTTAAAATTGTTACTGCCCCACCGTCAAATTGTTTGGTAATTAAAAAATCTCAAAGAAAATTTAGTTATGAATATTAATTATTTATTATTATTGCTTAAAAACGTTACTTTTCATTTATGAGCAATATGTCATTAAAACATTTTTTATCGGTAACGTGTGAGAGAGAGATGGGGAATGAAAAGACACTCTCGCTTTTCAAGAAGTCCCTAACCATTAGATTGCTTATCTATCCTTTGGGATCAATGCTTGTAATAGCTTGAAGTGGGCAATGAAATGATAAAGCCGTTTGGGAGAGGCATTGAATTCTAGGTGGTGAAAGTATTTAGTAGTCTACCAAGATTTCAAGTGTTATCTCTAAAATGAAAAAAATATAGATATATATAAGAAATAATTATAGCCACGTATTTAAAATTTTTTTCTATAATTCTTAAATAACTACTAGATACTTTCAGGCAAAACCTTAAATTCTAACTCTCCACATTATTATTCTTCCAAGGAAAACATAGCCAACTTCTCATTTCAGTCTCTTCAACCATGATGTTGCTCAAGCATCTTGTGATGTTGAGATTGTGAATGGTGTAGGCGACTAGGCGATATTGCTTAGATCAGTTCTTCAGGTAATGGATAAGTTGTTTGTGCAAGACTTAGTGCTGTGTTTGTGTGTTTTTATTTATCTATATGGTAATCGATATTCTTATGAATATATGTAGGTTGTAGGTGCAAGGTTGTTGTGCATTGGGAGATCTAGAGAAATTAAGCATATTAGGGATGAGTTAGAGAAGGGTAAAGCTACTATGGTTTTGAAAAAGAACTATGAAAAAAAACTAAGCAATTGGTTGATGCTTTGAAAAAGCTGACCGTGACCAAGAAAGAGAATGATAGGATTAAGAATAATGTAAATATCCTTGAGGGAGATCTGAAGAAGCGGGACTCAAAGATAGGTGAGTTGGAAAGGAGATTAATTGAATTAGAGGCACTTAAGAAGGAGGTTGAAAGAGTAAGCACGACTATGAGTTTGAACTGTTTGCTGAGGGTTTCAAAAGGGCAGCAATTCAAGCTAAATTCTTTTATCCTGAAATGACTTTTCTGGCTTTGATGCATTGAAGGTTGTTGTAGATGGCAAGCTTGTAGATGATGACTTGCCTGAAGCTGGTAGGGAAGATGTTAACATTGATGATTAGTCTAAGTTTGACTTAATTTTATTTTGATTATGGCTTTTGCACTTAGAACAATATTCTGAATTATGAGTATTGTAAAACTCTGCTTGTTTATTACTTACTTATATTCTATACTTTTGTGAAACTTGTTTCGAGTGCTGCTGGGTTTATGGAATTTTGCTTTTTGAATGCCATTGTGGTTGTGTTGCGTTGCTATTTGGTTTATTGTCTCGTATGTTTCCGAGGTGTGCTTGGTTTGAATTATTGTTAGTTGCAAAGGTTGCTCAATTTATGTTTGAGATTTGATTCCGAGTATTGCTTGTTTTGAAAAGAGCTCGATTTGAAAAGAGCTCGTTCCGAGGGTTGCTCGGTTTTGAAAAAAGGTCGGTTTGAAGAGAGCGAGCTCGGTTTTGAAAAGAGCTCATTTCCAGGGTCGCTCGGTTTTGGAAAGAGTTCGACTCCGAGGTTTGCTTAGTTTTAAATTGGCGCAGGCATATGATTTGAAGCATGTAGATTAAATAGAATTGGAATTTCATAATGAATAATAAACAAATATTTATTAAAATGAATACCTTCAAATAAGGGCAGGTAGGGTGCCTCATTAAAAGCTCTCCAAACAAAACCTAGTGTATGATAAAATCTTGCGAGTAGGAAAGAGTACAGCCCCTGGTCCTGACTTATGACATTAACTATGGTTCTTTTTAAGAGAAGATACATTCCATGTACTTGGTAAATCTTTTATGTCTAGTGTTTGAAGCATGTAAGCCCCCTTGCATTACAAGAAATGTACCTGTTACCAGCGGATTTACCGGTGGATTTTTTCAGGATTTTCGCCATTTCAACGTTACTGGCGGATTTACCGGCGAATTTTTTCCGCTGGTAAAAATCTCGCCGGTAAATAGTTACCGGCGAATTTTTATATTCCGCCGGTAATTTTTCGCTGGTAACATAATTTTGGTGGCCAATTCGGTTTCAGTGTTATCGGCGGAATTACTGGTGGATTTTTTCCGCCGATAATTCCGCCAGTAACGTTTAAATTTTTTTTAAAAAAATAAATGCCTAAAATATACCGAGGAAAAATCCGCCGATAATTTCCCCGGTAACATTGGCAGAAATAAAAAAATTATAAAAAATAGCATTTTCACAACTAAATTGTTGACATTTTCTAAAGAGCTAATAGCAACATCAAAATTTGAAGATAAATACCAATCAAAATAACTATGAAAATAAAAAATCCATCACAACAATAGTAAGTCTGAAACTCTGTGCATTGTGAAATATAAATAGTAATACTAATTATGTGAGGGTATTCTCTGCAAGAACTTTTATCTTTGAGGCTCTCCACTAAGTTTCAAATTCCATTGAACATGGCTGCAAAAATAAAATGAAAAAAGAAAAGAATGTGATCAAACATATATAGATTCTAATAAATATAAAAGCAAGAGGGTGATAATATTTTTTAGTAAATACAATATGAAATAATGAAAATAAATGATAATATATTTTCATACCAGCAACAAGGGATTGGAAGAATTTCTCAGTTACATAATCCTCCTCATTAAAATTTTCAAAAGCTAAGCTAAATGGCTTCCACTTTGTCCACTGCAAGAAAGTAATAATAATCATTAATAATACATCATTTATATTTATTGAAATTTAGAAGTTATCATCATAAACAGAGGAAAGGTGGAACAACTTCAAAATACTTGCACACTAATTAATAATAAATCAGTCAATCCCCTACTAGATTTAAATTAAATTTATCAATATTTACATTTGATTTCCTTGTAATGAGTATGTGTAGTAAAACCATCAACAATAATAGTGAATTTAATTAGAAATTTGCAGAACCTTGAATACAGATCAATAATGAAATTAACAAAAAGAGAAACAAAAGTGTCAGCATATTTATAAGCAATGTAAATTCAATAAGTAGGGTGGGGAATAACTTCAGTTTTCACACTTTCCCAATTTCATCACACTTAACATTTCAACTATAAACAACTCAGTACAGGGTGGAGAATAACTTTTAAAATGCATGATACTTTAACACCAAAATTGTTATCAAATTCTCAAACTTCAGTAATGGAGACAACTCCAAGACATTATGGTTTTTGCGCAGGTCATCATACAGACTTCCTCTGGGTATATACTCTGCCAGTACGAAACTTATTTGTTAAAAATATGTCAGATTCTACTTAAGGGGAAGAAACAGAACGGCATTGCCATCAAATTATAATCATTTTAATCATAATACATGCATCAGACCGAAAGATACTCTCTCTCAAGCCACAACACATGTCACTAACTTAACCTGGTCTATATCTATATTCAAGAATCCTATTAAAGTTTTGACTAAAATAAAATTAAAACAGTACAAGGTAGTTTGTCTTATTGATATTAAAAAACAAAAAAACATAAATGCCTTAAAGTCAAGGTTTAGCTCATAGAAGAAGCCTGACCTTTGGAGGTCCTTTGGAGGTAAGGATTAAATCAGTTGTCTACTTGCTGACTGAGTATGGGTTAAATGTG
>JASCZI010211705.1:49454-64153 GCA_036250425.1 Stylosanthes scabra | reverse complement strand
CCAGTCCAAATAAATAATGCAAGAAAATAATATCACAATAATAATATTAATGATATACGATAGCCAGAAAGTATAAAAAATATCTACCTTATTTTAGCAAATAAAAAATAATAAAACAAATTATATTTTGGACAATTATTTTGGGATGTTACAATATAAACTGTAAAATTTCTAGGAATAAAACTCGTGAGACAGGCGATTTGATTATAAATGTTTTAAAAATTATCTTTAATTAAAATATTTTTTGCAAGTATAAGAATATGTTAATAATTTGTTAACTATTTTTTACAATGAAATATGTTGAGAGTTTATTCACCAATTTATTATGAAAAAGACTAGGAAGTCAGACATTATGACTAATAGGGAGTCAACACATAGTTACGGATGATAACTCACATAAATTTTGGATGATAACTTAATCTTGGATATATGAGTTACGATGATAATTTATATAAATTTTGAATGATAACTTAACTATTGACGCCCTAATAGCTCTCTAACGTTGGTTTCGCAGCACTATTCATTTATTATATATAATATGTGTATTATCCCTTCTAATTATAAAAATTAATGTTTCGTTGATATTATTTTTAACAATGCTAAATATAATTGTCTTTTGAGGAAGTATCTTTTCGCAAAGAATTAATTACTAAAGTTGTTCCTGAATTTTCAATATGCTAATGAAAATACTCATGAATTTTAAAAACGATAAATATATCCCTTAATATTATTAAAATGTAACAAATTAATCCTAATTGAAAAATGAAGTTGACCCAATGATATCAAAACGAATAAATTTATTATATTTTAATAATATTGAGGGGCATATTTATCATTTTAAAAATTTATGAACATTTTCATCAGCCTTTTGAAAATTTGGAAATAATTTGTGTTTTGTAAAAAAAAAATTTCTCTTTGTTTTTAATATATATGTACTTTTAGAGATGTCTATTGTAAATAACAATAAGATATTATTTTTAAAATTTAATTTTTTAATATATAAATATCACTTTGTTTAGTAAAAAATATTTTATCCAAAATAGTGATTGAAAGTTAGATATAGAAAGTATATATATATACATGAAATAATTAAAGCCGATATAAATACTAATTGAATTGCCTGAAGCCGTTAATCCACCGGCTCGGCTCAGCCCTTAATGGAGTAACAGTAACTACCCCATGTGCAACATTAACTGAAAGAGTTCACAATCTGTCCACAGATCATTGTGCACCACTCAGCCTGACATCCACTCAAATTAGCTATTCTTGGTGAATCATGATGTGACAGGCAAAACAAGATGGCACATATGAAACGCTTCCTATATTATATTGCATGTCAATACCATTGATTAATTATCAAACTCAATACATAGCTATATACCCTACCCTCTGTTGGAAACTTCCTTAACTTCCAACTAAGGCCTCAAACTTACACAAATTCTTAAAATACACACAGCATCTTCTTCCGATATGATGCCTCTAACTCTTGTGCAGTAGTAGTATGATTTCACTATCTCCATCATTTCACACACTCTTGTTATATATAATAACTTGGCTGTGATTCAAAATTTTTGGCTTATACATACATGAGTGCTTTATATTATTACATTTGAGTCAGACATTGTTCCATCCTCCTGATTCATCTTTCTTGGGGTTTGGTTGATATGTATGGAGCATGAAGTTGCATGCTGCAACAGCCTCTTCAACTGTTAGGTACACCCACCTCTGCCCTATTTCATCAAGGAACTTTGCTTTATTCAGTTTCTTCATCACCTCGCTTCCAGGATTCACCAAAACCAGCTATACACAAAAACAAAAACAACAAAGATTATAATCAATTATTTAGGAGGATGTTTAAGAAAATTAATTAAGAGGGGAATAAATAATTTACTTGCAGTCCTCTTCTCTCAACAATCTTTTTCACCTCTTCAAGCATACTTATTCCACTTGTATCAATGTTTCCAACCGCTGCAAATAAATAAAGTTAACACTACAAGTTAGACTCAATCCTGAGTAACAAAGATTCTTAGTTGATTCATTTCTTAGATCCATAATAATTAACTTACCAGTCATATCCAATATCACATACTGCAAACTGTTCAGTCCTGAAGCTTTGACTCTGTATTCCTCTTCATCAATCCACCTTGTGATCCTGTGTGTGAACAAATTCATCATCAGGTTAATTAGTTTCCAGAACTAAATAAATTTGCATGTAGAAGAAAATAAAAACAAGTGGCTTCTTACCTCTCTCTTAAATAGCTTGCATTGGTAAAGTAAATTGGTGCATCAATTTCAAGAATTAGCATTCCAGGAATCTGTTTTGCATTCGGATATTGTTCCACATTTCTATATGCTCCAGTATTTGGAATGTTGCCTAAAACAAATGTCCTTGGCCTTGCAACAAATAATAGTACACGAAGCACAGATATTGCAACCTGAAAAATCACATATTCATGTTATTAACTAAACTAATTTATTTACATATATAAGTGATTGAAGAGAGTGATAATATTAATACTTACAGCTATGACTAAGCCAATTTCGACACTGCCAAAGACGACGCCAATATATGCACTTATGCAGACTAAGAAATCGAATTTGTCGATTTTCCAGAGGTGGATTGCTGCTTCATAGTCTATGAGGCCGAGCATGGCAGATACTATGATGGCTGAGAGTACAACCAGGGGAGTGTAATGGAACAATGGTGTTAGGAATAACAATGTCAACATGACTGCTATTGCCATGACTATGTTTGATGCTGCAGTCTTGCAGCCAGCATTGTAGTTGACAGCAGAACGAGAAAATGGACCTGTTGCAAGGTAGCAAGAGGTGAAAGAACCAACAATGTTCATGGTGCCAATAGCTATCATCTCTTTGTTTCCATCTATATGGTAATTCTTAAACATTGCAAAGCTTCTTCCCACTGCTATTCCTTCCTGCACAATTCACAAGATTAGCATCAATAAGTTTTTGCTTAACAAAAGCCCAACAATTGTTTGAACAAGTGCAAAGCCCAATAATTGAGTCCAACAACTGCAAAGCCCATAGTGCAGTAGGTATGATGTGGAATGTTACATTTAATTTAGCTACTGATATCATCATATGTATTTAATTCCTTATTACGTTGAAATGTTTAAGTGTTGGTAATGAATGAATGATGGTTAGATGGGCCACACAAGTGTAAGAATTAACGAGATTGCCAAGTTGCAAAGGAAATGAAATGAGATTGATTTTCATGAGAGGTAGTAGGTAGTACTTACAGCAAGGGCTATAACGCCGGTGATAATGCCAGTTTTGATGGCAGTGGTCATATAAGGTGACACAAACACCAAATCTGTCACGGATGGTGGATTTAGCCCCTTCTTCAATTCTCCTATCTAATACATACATTAATCATAGATTAACATAAATAAATAAATAAAGATAATGAAAGAGGGAAGAATAATGCTAACCACTTGAACGCCATGCTTCTCGGCGTGAGTGAAATAAACAAGCAGACTTCCCAATATTACAGATGTCAATGGCGCCATTGCTGACAACCAAAACAGCTTTGGTTTTTGTTTGCTCTGCATCCCAGCACATTCACATATTTATCATAATCACTTACACTAAACACTATTACTCACCAACACAAAATTTTACTACTTTGTTCGGAAAATAATTCAATACCGATTGATTAATGATCTTTTATGTTAGTATATATTTATGGATTTATTATTACCTTTTAATTATTTAACTTGAAAAGAATCTAACTTTATCTGCTACCCAAGTACACGAAAAGTTCTCTTGTATCATGCAATCATATATAAAGCTAGCTAAGCCAATTAATTAATTAATTACTTCTTCATCAATTCCTCTTCCCCACTATTATCCAAAAGCTAATTTAAGAATTAAAAAAGATCTCATGCATTTATAATACAGGAATAATCCATTTGATTTAGCTTGAATTTGTTTGTTTCATTTTTTGGTGGTTGATGTATGGGTTGGTGTTAGAAGAATCAGGAAATTAAAGAAGGATATCTAATTGCGGATACAGGAGGAAAAGTGTTAGTAATTAACTTGGTTAGGATTAGGATTATTGATAAACAAATTAAAGGGCATTCTAGAAATAGCATTCCCCAAAATATCAGGCAATAATACTTACTATAATTTATAAGGGCAAGGAATATATAAGGGAAAGGGATGGGACCAGCTGCATCTTATCCCTTGATATTTGGTATGGATATAATTTCTTATTTCTTTTTCTTTTTTTAGTTAATTAGCGTTATAGCTTTGATGTCAAGACAATACATGAAACGTGGTACATGAATATATTGAATATATATATATATATATATATATATATATATATATATGGGTTATTAGGCATCACTTACGAAGTATCTCGTGATGAGAAGGTAGAAAATGAAGCAGCATCCTAACACAGCGCTTTCCCACCTCCACTGCAAATATAATATAATAAAAGCAATTATATATATATATGCTAATTAATTATAGTGGAAAAGTGAATTTTAGTCATCATCCTTCTACCAATTATTTAGTTTGAGAGGGGAAGATAGAAGATATCATAGTTACCTTAGAACATGTAAAAAGTTGAGTAGTGCGTGTATATTTGTATGTAAAAGTGGGGTGGATTCAAGCAATCAATTTTAGTTCTAGAGAGGACGACTAAGAAGAGAACGATCATTGTGTCTTTAGAAAATCTAAAAAGTCATTGCTAGTAAATAGTGATAGTTTTACTATACACGCATTTGGATATATATGAAAAATTATTACTATTTGTAGCACTATATAATTTATTTAATTTGTTTTTAATGGCAATAGAGATAATTGTTACCTGGTGAGTTTGGGAGAAAACAGAACGCATGACGGAGACAAGATCGGCCTGGTGTGTAAAATGGTTAAGTCCTAGTATTGATTTCAGCTGCTGCAGGCATACCACTGTTGCTGCTCCACCCATGAACCCCACTATGCTTGCATGTGACAGGAAGTCCACTATAAACCCTAACCTGTAATAGTATTATTCACAAACACCCTTTTTAATTATTAATAATAATTCATTATTAGATTCCCTAATTTAATTTAATTAATATGAGGTGTGCTTAATTATACATATAATATACTAACCAGTAACCACTACCATCGTATGATTGGAAAGAACAAAATAATGGTTTCTCCAAGACATTAGCAAAAGACAAAGAAACTCCGATCCAGCCCACAGCAGAAGAAATAATACTGATCTCTTCTATCTCATGCTTTTTAACACTTTACGCACATATATATGGCTGGAATAATGTCTTATTATATCAAATAATAATAACAATAAAAATATTATTATTCCTTCTGTCCCATTGATATAAATCTATAATTAATAATATTCGTAAAAATATCTCCTTCGCATATAATAATGTCAATAAATTACTACTAGTGCAGTAAAGAATTAATGATGATGAGAATGAAGTACCTAAACAGACCGAGTGAAGCTTGGAAGAGACCGGCGAAGAAAGTGGCAGTGAAAGCCAGGTGCAGATAAAGCTGAGGGTTATGGATGTAATTAACCTCCTTGCCCAGCATGGACGCCATCAGAAGTGATCCAACGGCCACCGTGCCCACCGCCAAATCCCTAGAGCTACCCATCATTGCATATATCAATGGCGGTATGAAGCTGGAATAAAGTCCAAGAATTGGAGGGAGGTTGGCGAGCTTGGCATAACTGATGCCTTGAGGAATGGCCAAGCTGGCGATGGTGATGCCAGAAATCACGTCCGATTTCAAGAACTTGAGAGTGTAGCGTGGTCCCCACTCGCATATCGGCAGGAAGTATTGCAGCGCCAACAGCAGCTTCCTCGGGGCAGGCTGGTTCTTGAACTGCCTGAGGGGGTCATCGGGGAAGAAGGTCTCCTTGAATGAGTACTTGAAAGAATTTATGAAGGGTTGCGGCGGCGGAATGGCCACTCCATTTGGACACTCCTTGCTGCCATACTCTACGTTCCCCGCCATAAATGTGTATGTGTGTGATGTATATTGGGATTGGGGATCAGCTAGGGAAGGGAAGAAGAGCAGTACGTAATATATATAGTGTGTAGAAATGGCGGTGTGTGTTGTTGATGAGGTGATAAGGATGGAGGTGGAAGAATGATAGAGGGAGAGGAATATAATTGAGTTTGGTGAGTGACGAGTGTTTGTGTGGAGGGTTTATATAAATAAGAATAATACTGACTGAATTGAATTGTCATGTGTTGTTGGATCATTCTTGCTTTATTTTCCCAATTCCAAGTTTTGAGTGCGCTTCCAAATGGAACACGGACAGGGAGGGACCCATTCATTATTATTTTATTTTATATTGGAATAATTAGGGTGTATCTCTCCCAGTCCCCAGATGCAACCTCAATTTTTCATTTTTATTTGTGGGAGTGGCGAATTAAGACACATGTTAACCAAACAAAAACAAGATGGATGGATGGTAATTAATTAATAAAAGGTGAGTGAAAATGGTGATTATTGTTCTGTATGTATCCTAAATCCTAGTTTGAAACTCAGGCTCAGTGCCCTCGCGGCCCTCATGTCTTATGTCTTGCAATACACGCAACCAATATGCTAGTAAGCTGATCACGAGTCACGGGTATCTTCCATCCTTTAAACTTAATTAGCCAATATGCCTCTTTACTCATCAATAAGTGTAGCTAGGGCCACGCCGCATGTGACAAGTATAAGTACATTATTTGTACTGCTCTCGTCGCATACATCCCTTATTATATAGCCTCATGCAATGCATGCATATGCATGTTTTCATAATCCACAGACTAGTACTACTAGCTAGCTTCCAAGTTTTTCCCTTTCAATTTTTTTTCCTTCCTTAATTTGTTGAGTCATCAGCATCGCAAATCCCTCACAAACAATGAAACGAATTCTTAAAATATGTTGTTTTTTTGTGCGCAACAAAACAGTGGTACGGTACAAATTAATAAGAGCATCCCGTGACCAACAATGTGCAACTAGTATATGTATGAATTATATATATAGACTATAGTTTACATATATATATATATATTGATTTGAGTAATGCATTATGCATGTGAATGCATACATATAATAATAATATGCGTGTGTATTTATATGGTTATGGTATATGGCATATATTCTGGTAGAGTTGCACAGGCCATCAGGACTCAGGAGAGAATCAAATGTCACGGGCATGCAATATGCATGCATGCTCTTCTTTTCCCACAAGACAAAAGACCAACACCAAACCAATAAATATGTCTACTCTTATCTTTCCTCACATACATTATTGGATATTTTCGTGATCCACTACTTCAAAGTAGGGGTCGACTATAAAGCCTTAATAATACTATCTCTTACTATATATGTTATTCAACTTGAAAATTCAAATGAAGCAAGAAGCAACTCAAAATGTATGGCCAAAACAAATGTATTCAGTTATTTTCACCACCCAATTTCGGGTATGTATTCAGCAATTAACATCCAAAGAAAAAGACAGTATTATTTTTTCTTCTTTTAGCAAGGATCAAATTTAAAACTTATATATATCATAGATTTTAATAGCATGTTATGAATGAAACTATTTATCAGAAAGCATCAATAGTTATATATATAGTCACATTATTATCATCCAACCTTTTCCTTTTCTCGTAGCAAAAGAAAGGTTCAACAACTGTACTGTAGCTAATGGTTTGGTTGTGTTTCCCAAAGAAAAGAAATGAATATGGTGGGTATGGGCGACGAGTCAATTGATAAATAGCTATATGGGTTTAATTTCTGTTCCCACTCTCCGATCCCCACCACTTTCAATGGTGCAATTTCTTGCACAATGTCTCCGCCAGGGCCCACCTACTAATTTATTCTTTTAATTTGATTCCAATCCTCTAATTTGATGTCTAATCTAATCTTCTATTGATGCTCATAATAAGTCGGTTCCTGAATTTTTTTTTTTTTTTTTGTGACTATGGTGTATTTTATTTAATTTAGCCCTATCTTCACTTAATATTTGAATTTCAACTAATTGTTTAGATTCTGTTAACTAGCGTTATAATAATTCATCATTAGTAGTGTTATATTAGTGTAACTGATGATAATGGTGAAAGATATAGTAGGTTATTTAGAGTAACGGTTATGATTGTTACTACCCCTTATTAGGTAGTTATAGCTCTAGTTATGATTACTGCTGTAATAATCTGGTTTAATTAAGTTGTGTAAGTTCAATTGATTCAATTCATTCACACATCCAATGACAAACTTCTCTTCAATCTGCTTCTACTTATGCTACATTAACTTCAATAATTATTATAATGATTTAAATTTTGTGTGTGATCACGACGATAAGGAATGCAAGTCAATAATATATTGGATATAATACTACATGTATATATCCAATATAATTAAGCAAATATACTCCCAACAATGCTTAATTAGTTTCACAAAGTATAAGTGTGAACTGCAAAATAAATAAATAAATCATTGATTGCTTCTGATGCAAGTTGAAATTTATTGAGATAATAAATATATTGCTTTTAAAAATACATTAGTTTGTCTAGATGGATACTTAATTGATATAGAAGGGAGTATTGAATAATAATGAAACAATTCATGATAACTCGCAAATATGTCACTATACCAAGTCTTCAGGCGATGTTCACAATAATCCGTTACTTTAACACCAAATAATAATATGTTAATGTTCGTCCTTTGTTTTTTCCCCTAAATAATGTAATTATGCATTATTCTTTATATGCTATGGCTAAGTAGCTAGTCATTAACTACCAAATTAAATAACTTATTTTGTTAATTATAATTTCCTCTTGCTTAGCTTATACATATGCTTGAGAATTATTGTTAGTTTCACACTTCACTTGGTTATATAATATGTTTTCCATCACTCGTAATAAATTATCTGTTTGTATACACATCTAAATTAATAAAAGACAAATATGTAGAAATTAAAAAGGTGCAAGGTGAGGCGTATACAATATACATAATCAACAGATATGAGTTGACTTGAACCATATTATTATATTGTGTGTTCCTACTTCAATTCCTAATCTCTTTTTTTGCTACATTATTGAGACTTTTTGGGAGTAACATATAGAACATTATTACAACCAATAGTGATCATCATCCAATTCTCTCAAAGAGTAGTATATAAATGTATATATATCAGTGAAGATATTGACCTGGAATCTACATGATGACACAAAGATATTCTACTCTGAATTATTGTTATTAAGAGTTTTCCATGTTTGTTGCAGATGGGGACACAGACAGAGACACATGCCTTGTGGCTCAAAATGCATTATTGGGATGGTTAGTCTAAATTGTTGTGGTAGTGCATGTGTGACCCACTATTATTATTCTATAAAAATGGAGAAAACTGTGTTTGCATCATCAACCCTAGCCATCATGTATTACTATTATTGACCCTAGTTTGATAATAACATCAACACCTTTGGTCACACACGCTCGGTTTTTTAAGCTTTATCCTAAATGTTTTATCATGTAATAAGATCAAGCGTTGAATCTTGTCTTGTGCAGATAAAAAAGGTATGTACATAATTTTTTGAAAATATTATTGTGTCAATTTAATATATATATATATATATATTATATCCTCTATTGTAAAATGGATTATAAATTTTTATGATCTAAGTCCATTTTTAATTAAATTTTTATAATTTAAAAAATTGTCATTAGATCTTTAATTAGATTTTTAATCATTAAATCCTTATATAATTAAGTAATATCTTTCATAAAAATACAATAAGTTTTAAGGATTTTCACAAATGGTGAGACTTAGGTAATTCAAGGATTGACCAAATTAAAGCAAAAGGAATATTCATGATGATCAATAATGGAATAATAGAATAAAAAGTAAAGGAAATTAAAGTCTAATATATATTGACAAGTATTTTGGTATTTTCACAAATATTTTGTTTAAGCAAGTAACATTCTTTTGTGTGTATATGATGAGACTGGGAGTTATCAGCAATTTAAGGATTGACAAATTGAAAGGAATGTTTATGATCGTAAAAGGTCAATACAGATATAATGGAATCGTAGAAAGATTACGAGCGGGTGAAGGATCTGATTATGATTATTATACCATAATGAAATACAATAATATAGTGAAAAATAGTAATTTATCCGCATAAAGCAATTTTACACATATATTTACTATATAATAATATATCGTGTCAACAAAAATAATTTTTTTTTTATATTGATCGTGTAAATTAAACCTTAATAATAATAATAATAATAATAATAATAATAATAATAATAATAATGGATTATTTAATTTAAAAAACAAGACATGAAGGTTGTATTGAAGATGTGTGGGTTTGCTTCGGCTATGATTAAGTGCCGAGTTGAAAAGGCAGTTCGTTTATGGTGCTTATTTTAATCTATGCTAATGAGTGCTATCATTAATTAATTCAATGGATCGGAAAAAGTGAAAGTTTTGATACGACATGCAAATATAATGGATTAGCTAAGATTCATGTAACATATGTGCACTTTCTTCAGAGTATGTAATGGAAGCATTCTTCACATTATTTAGTGCATGAAAAAGTTCATTGCTATTCTTTCTGTACCATTAAACACTGATTATTGAAATGCCAAGTACTAGATTATTCATCATATTAATTAGTAAACACTATTTTCATCACTAACTATAAAAAATATCTTGGCTTATTCTTTTTTTAATTTCTCTTTTATGAAGAAATTAAATATGCTGAGGAAGATTGCTGTCATTGTTTTTATTTCTTTTTAAATTTTATTTTAAAAATAGTGCAAAGGTGAGAAAGAAGCATAAATGTACAAATATATGATAAACACCAAAACATATGACCTTTTGGTTATTTTTCCTATAAGCGATTGATATTATTATTAGCAATGGGAAAATGAATTAGGTGGAATCATTACTAATCTCCTGAATTAAGAATGATAGGCCAGATGCATGCACAGCTAGGTATATGATATCACCACTAATGAGGTTCACAAAATAATAAGAAGCAAACAGGATCTAAGAAAGAGAGCACTAGTGATGATTTGCAATTTTTTAGGGAATATAATTCATTACAAAAGGTGAGGGAGAATTAGCACTTATATACAACTACTACACACATGGCTGGTCACACTTAATTCAGATATATACCTCCTTTCCAATTCATCATTTCATTTAATTTAATTTCATACAAAATTTAATTTTGTCGACGCACGTATCCATTCATATATATCTTCCTATATATATTCCCTTACTTTCTTATTAATGCTTAATTAAATAATTTTCATGACCCTTTTAGAACAATTTTCTGCTTTAATTTCTTTCAAGTACTTCGCACACTTTATCGTAGGCCCTTTGTTGACATTTTTGTTTCTTATAGATTATCTTAAACAATAATTATACACAATAGGATATTCATTTTTATGCTATTGGAAAAGAATAAAAGTGACCGTGACTCGATAAGAAAAAGATGAAAATTTCATAAAATTGGGTGAATTTAATTCAACTAAAAATTAAAAATTAGTTCAAAAAGTGACGATTATTTTATATTTATAAATTGTAAAAAGTAAATCAACTATGACCAAGCATGCTACTAAGTTCATAGTTATATTTCATTCACAATTTTTATATGAGGATTTTTTATTGGGTTGTACTAAACAGTAAACACAGACAAAATTGAAGCTTTAAATGAACAAAAAAGAGTTTTATTCAAAATTAAATTTTTAATAATATAAAATAAATTTATACAAATTACAAATCAATGAGAGTTTTATCATATATTGAATTAAATAGATGTTAACTATATTAACAAAATCATCAGCACTTGATTAATAAAGAATAAAGTTCATTCAGTCATGTACTATGGGCCTTGCTCCCAGTCCAAAAATATATAGGCTTATCTTCATGATCCAGTATGGGCCTGAAGAGAACCCAATTGAGCTTCTTTAATGGGCTTCCAGTTTGCGATATGATAGAAGAGTGATATGCGAATTGTAATGAAGTAGGTAGTGTTGGTAAAGAGAAGATATAGATATGGACAAGCTAACCGTGAAAGAAGTATATTACCCTAAATTAAAGTGGGAGCTGGGAAGTTCATTTATTGAAAACAGGAAAACATGTACTGCATCAGCCATCAGTAGCTGTATATATGAATAATAATAATTAGACGACAGAGTAGAGAAGAAGGAAAGTTCCTTAAAGAGTAAGACGACGACGTACCCATGCACCTTTAATTCTAACTCTTCCCCTTTCATTTGGCGCCTTCTCTCTTTCTAACATTTTTAAATATTAATTAATTAATTCATAATTCATAATAACTACCCACCATTGCCAACGTGTTGCGTGCGTCTTCAGCAACTCCAAATTGCTATGTTGCTTAGCCATATCATCTTTCAACAATTCAGCTACTCTTCTTACTAATTAGGATTACTACCATGAAATTCGTTTTCTCTATGAACCTAATTAACGATATACATAGATAGAGCTCAATTCTATTTCTTAGAAAGGAAAACGAATTACTGCTAATAGCTTCAGCTGAAAATCTCGTCGGCAACCATGCAAATTCGTTACGTTGCTCTTTAATTTGATGGTATGGTTCAATTAAATGAAACTCATTTGAACCAACCAACAATATTTCAATTCTGACGCTCTTCATTCATATGTTAGGTCATCGTAATTACTTGCTGCAATGAATTCTTCAACTTATTAACGCTTCTAGAGTGATAATATTTACAGGAAGTGTTAATCTGACTGGCAAAGAGATAGAGTGAAATGGAGCAGTATGAAATTCTAGAACAGATTGGCAAAGGTGCCTTTGGTTCTGCTCTTCTTGTCAACCACAAGCATGAAAAGAAAAAGTAAGTGTTATTCCAATCCATATCTTGAATTTCATTTCAGAATTAACATATTATTATACGTTAACTTGTGCCTCTTGCTATGCTAATAGATATGTCCTCAAGAAGATTCGCCTTGCTCGCCAGACTGACAGAGCCCGTAGATCTGCCCACCAGGAGGTAAATTCACTACACTTTTTATGCTTGAGAATTTAGAGTTGATCCTTGAGCCTATTCTTGTTCATTCTTGTAGTTTTATATACATAGAATCTGGAAATGATTATGTCCTTGTAATTTGTCAGAGATTAATTAAGATGATTGGTTTGTTCCTTGGTTCATAGATGGAGCTTATATCTAAAGTTCATAATCCATTTATAGTGGAGTATAAAGATTCCTGGGTAGAAAGGGTCAGTATTTTCTTCAACCAGAACTTCCATTATACCTGTTTGCTAGATTTACTAACAGAACTATTCATATTCTTCCCTTGCAGGGTTGTTTTGTATGTATTGTCATAAATTATTGTGAAGGAGGAGATATGTAAGCCATGATTCACGCTGAACTCAAGTGTTTGAGGAAGTGAAATCAAAGCATTTATTAAGACAATCCAATTATGAAGCCTTTTTAATTATCTATTTCTATTACAGGGCTGAAGCTATAAAAAAGGCTAATGGTGTTTATTTTCCTGAAGAGGTTGGTCACTCTAAGCGCTCTGATGGATACTCTTACATTCTTATTTCCAAGATCTTTAACTGTAGCTGATATCTATATAAACTCTTGCACACAGAAACTTTGTAAGTGGCTTGTTCAACTGCTGATGGCACTTGATTACTTGCATGTAAATCATATACTTCATAGAGACGTCAAGGTAAAAGGAGTTTTCAAAGTTCAATAATATATCTGAGAAAGTTGAGGAACAGTTTGTGCTGATGTTTTATCCTCTATGTTTTCAGTGCTCCAATATATTCTTGACGAAAGATCGGGACATCCGTCTAGGTAAACCAACAATTACACATATTTTATTTTATTATTTTGTAGATTTTTCCCAAGTTATGCCTTGTTTTGTAGCATGTATGCTAATCTTATGGTATGCTTGTTGGATGCAGGTGACTTTGGTCTTGCTAAGATGTTGACATCTGATGATCTTGCTTCCTCAGTAAGTGACACTTCCACAATATTGTTTCCCTTGATGTTTCAGCTTTTTATTTAGTCTTGATAATTTACCATGTGATTTTGATCGTAATTTAGGTTGTTGGGACCCCAACTTATATGTGTCCTGAGCTTCTTGCTGACATACCCTATGGTTCTAAGTCAGACATCTGGTCTTTGGGTAAGTTAATTTCTTTTGTTCTTCTGACATTTCATATTCTATATTCTATATGGTTTTTAAATTGAATTTGACAATGCTTATACTTTTTGAATTATAATATTTCCAGGATGCTGTATTTATGAAATGGCTGCACACAAGCCAGCTTTTAAAGCTTTTGTAAGCTACCATCCTAAGTGATGTTTGCCACTGGACTTTGGATCATAGCATAAAATCAATGACTAATATAATATAAATTGCTTGTTTTCATCTGAGCAGGATATACAAGCATTGATTAACAAAATAAACAAGTCTATAGTGTCTCCACTTCCAACTATGTACTCTAGTGCTTTGTGAGTTTTCCCTCAAATAGTTGTCTTGACACAACATCCATTTTCACCTGTTTTATCTTACATGTCAGCACCTATATGCATTATGGATTTCTGGTTTGTGTAGAACTGCATATACCTGACATTTATAACTACTATATAATCATGGTATTTCTAACCTAATTTGTGGAACTCGTTCAACTGCGTGATATTAA
>JASCZI010211705.1:23752-44207 GCA_036250425.1 Stylosanthes scabra | reverse complement strand
AAGGCTATCACACAGTAGTGAGCCTCTCAACGGTGGTGGTTCCTTAACCGGAACAGACAGCCCACCAATTTCACCTTCTGATGAATTTGACGATGTTGTTAAGGTAACTATTCTTTCTTATCACTCTCATCCATCTTCTTCTTGAAAATATGATGATAATTAATAAACAGACTAAACTATAGTTCACAAACCAATTTCAGTATTCAAAATTTCAAATCACACCAACATATCTTAATTGCAGTCCAGTCCTGACCAACCGAACTTTCTTATGCCTCTCATGTGGTTACATTACATGATTCTTTTCCCTTTCCTTCTTTTTTACTTATTTATTATTTTTTTTATTTTTTGGGTTAGATAAAATGCAGCGTTTGCTTTTGTCTGCTCTGATAAAGCGTATTAACAAACATTAAAAGAGTAACATTTTCTTTCATGAAAGAATATAATATGTTTTTTTTTTTAATGAAAGGGAAAAAATGGAATAAATGTTGGAACCAAACTTTGAGGGGCCCGATATGTGGCCATCATAGGGTGTAGGGTGGTGATTCACTCGTTAACCTGCTCACTTAGCATATATATAGCTTTAGGATCTCTGTTCAAAGTTCAAACCTAGAGATATTGATGACATGAGAGTTAGTGACTTATGACCAACTTTATCTCCATCAAAAGAAGTGTGAAACTATGGAAAATTAAAGTGGGTGCTAGAGAGCTTAGAAGATCAACAAGGCCATGACTTTTTTTAATTTTCTTCCCACCCTTTAAAAAGATTTACACTTTATACTAGTTCTAAAAGCTTCACAAGATGAAAAAAAGATATTTGACTGTGTCCCTTTACTTTGCATTCACGCAAACCACCTTAGCTTCTGATCAATTTGGTCCCATTCTTCCATTTTTCTAAATTCATGAAACTAATCAATGAACAGTTGAGCACCAGAACATACAGTACGGATAGGAGATAGGACATCCCCAACAGTGACAATCATGATAGTGTCGCAGATGATCCATACTATGTTGTCTTTCAACTGTTCTTTTGTTTATTTTTTCTCTGTGAACAGTTCTTATGTTAAATCAACAGAATATAACTACACTAGCCTATATTTAGGGTGAAAAATGAAGATACTTAGATGATAAATTCTTCAGCAAACACTTACATAAGAGCTCCAGACACAGCATATCAGTATTATTACAACCTTGGAATTCAATAACATGTGATTTGTGAAGGAGGAGTAGTTAACGCATAGGGTTATCAATGTTGTGTGCAGTTTTTCCGGGCAAACAATTCCATTCACCCCTTATTCAATGGTGGAAGGGCCAGTGCTGCAATTGGAAACGGCACGGCACCCTCAGGGCCAAAGACAGTGGGAAGATGGTTGAAGGACAGGAGGGAGAAGAAGAAAGAAGAAACAAGAACACACAATGCTCAGCTTCATGCTACCATCTCAGTGGCTGCTGTGGCTTCTGCAGTGGCAGCCATTGCGGCTGCAACAGCTGCTTCATCTGCACCAAGCAAGGATGAGAGAATGGCTAAGACTGACATGGCTGTGGCCTCTGCAGCCACATTGGTGGCCGCGCAGTGCGTGGAGGCTGCTGAGGCAATGGGGGCTGAGAGAGACCACCTAGCTTCTGTGGTTAGCTCAGCTGTCAATGTTCGGTCTCATGATGATATCACTACTCTAACCGCTGCAGCTGCAACAGGTAGTTGCATTGTCAATTAGTCCATCTCCATCATAGGATAAATGTATGTTTCTTGTGTGTTGAACTTAATTATGGTACTTTGTTTGCAGCTCTAAGAGGAGCAGCTACCTTGAAGGCAAGAGCATTGAAAGAGGTATGGAACATTGCTGCAGTGACACCCCTAGAGAAAGGCAGAGGAGGGATTGGAATGTGTGGAAAAGGTACTACAAATAACAATAACAATAACAGCAACAATACCAGCACAAGTGATAGTGGGGAGATTCTCAATGGAGAAAATTTTCTAGGCGTCTGCAGCCAAGAGCTACTTGCTAAGGGCAGTGAGTTACTCAAACGAACCCGCAAAGGTAACAAAATATCAATCACAAAACCTGCTGTTAGGACTAAATCAAATTTTATTTTGTTGGCAAAAAGACTAAACACAATATTGATGAAAACTGCAGGCGATCTTCACTGGAAAATAGTTTCTGTTTACATACATCGAACAGGCCAGGTAGTTTTTTTCTTTCAAGAATTCATACCAGACGATAGGAATATAGGATTCCTTGTTTGTGTCAGTTCATCATGGTTTGTAAAAATTTCAGGTGATGCTGAAAATGAAGAGCAGACATGTTGCAGGAACCATTACCAAAAAGAAAAAGAGTAAGCTACGTTTTTGTTTTTCCTTATATGGGGGATAATCCTGATCATAAACAGACACTAAATGGTTTGTAATGTTGAATTTGCAGATGTTGTGCTAGATATTTGCACAGACTTACCAGCATGGCCAGGGAGACATCTGCTTGAAGATGGGGAAAAGCGGAAGTACTTTGGGTTGAAGACAGATGCAAGGGGTGTTGTGGAGTTCGAGTGTAGAAATCAAAGAGAATATGATATCTGGACTCAAGGGGTCTCCAGGCTTCTTTCCATTGTTGCACAAAGACAAAACAGATTTGGGAACTGAACCATGCATCTTATATATACTAGTTACTATCAATTGAATCTCTAGCTACTGCTGACTACTGAACTCAATTCAATTATATGCATGTGTTTGACCGTGGATAGTCTATGGCAAGGACTCAAGTGAACTTGTAATTTATGCGAAAATCCTCTGCTGTCTGAATTTGTGCAATTGTAGGACTTTTATTTGTTTATTTATTTGGGTAACTATGTCTTGTCTCAAGTCCTTATAAATCTCAGAATTTCTATGCAACAGCTTTTGTGAGTCCCTCACTCCCTCTATGATCTAATAACAGATGGATTTTACAATTGCATAAGAAATTTTCTCTTACCAAAAGATTATTACACCAGTCATCCAATAGTATGACAAATGGAGCAAAAACATTCATGAGACTATATTGAATTTCCTTGAAAATACTCCAAGAACGTGTTAAAGCATAAGAAAGAGAAAAAGCAGAAGCAAGATTAACAATCCTAAATACTTTTATATATATCCGGTGGAAAATTCTATTGTCTAAACTAAACTATTCAGCATTCAGCAGCAGCGTTGACATGGAAAATAAGAGATATGTACGAAGCAATGGTGCTGCTGCAACTAATCAGCAGCTCTAAAAACAGTAAGCAGAGCGAGGAAGAGGTTGATGATGTCTAGATACAAGGAAACTGAAGCCCAAATGTAGTCGTCATAGGAGAACCTCTTGATGAGGTTATCTGTGTCATATATTATGTATCCACAGAATATGATTGATGCCAAGCAACCATAGATCATCACTGACACCTTACCAAGTGGATACACTACCTGAATGAGTGCAAACACCATCAGAACTATAAGAGCTCCGAACAAGAACGGCCCCAGGAAACTGAAATCCTTGCCTCTCCTTGCAGCCCAGAATGTGTAGAGAGTCAAGCTGATCACTACTACACTAGTCAATATCACAGATTCTAGAATCACTTTCCCTGCATCCAGTTTCCAACTTTATTAGTCACATTCTTATATTTCTTTTGCCATCACTAATAGTATCATGCATTCATGAATGCAGATTAATTATAAATGATAAAAAGTGGAATGGAAAGGTTACCGCTAGTAAAAGCACAAGTGAGTCCAATGGCGAAGGAGATGGTAACGGTGAAAATGAAGAGGAGCAAGTAATTGATTGGGTGTCTCTTGTGGTAATAGTAAAGCGGGCACAACGCTGCCAATATTCAATATGAATTATTAATTATAAAATGAATGAAAATAATAATAATAATAATAATAATAATAATAGAAACTAGAAAGAAAGAAAGAAAGAAAGTAGTTAGTTACTTATGAAAGGGGCGATGAGAAGAACGATGTACACAACGAGGCCAGCGGTGGAACCAACGAAGAAGTGCGCGATTGGGCGAACGAACACCACAACAGAGGCCACGGCGATTGTGATGAGAAGCTGCAAGGAGATTATACAGTACACCTTGCGTATGAAGGACCACCGTAGCTGATGGCTCTCCAGCATCATCGGAGGGGCAGTGGGACCACTTGCACCGCCCTCCTCTACGTCTCTTTTGGGAATCATGGCGGTTTCCTTTTTCTTGTTGTTTTAGGGGAAGGGGAGGGGGGGGGTTTCTTTCTTTCCTTAAAAAGCGAGAAAGCAGAGATACTAAAACCGTTAAGGGAGGAAAACGGAATACAATACAAGTCTCTACTTCTTTCTTTCTTCTTCTATCACTTATACTTATTATTATTCCCTCACCGCTAATTCTTTCTTTACTGTTAAATCTTCTTATCCCTACGTAACAACATAACATCCTGCATCAAACTTCCTCAATCATTACTTTCAAACATTTTCTATTTCTATATTTATTTCTTTTTAATCTCACCATTCATTTTCTAACAACTACTTCCCCCAAAAATTAAAGGAATATCAAAATGTGCTCCACTATATATTAATCTTTCAAAAAATATTAACCAATCAAAATTCAATTTCACATCATACGGTTTTAATCGGGTATGTCAACTTCAACTGTCTTTTGAGCCTCTTCAAAACTTGTTTCTTTAATTCTCCGGCCATTGCCATTTGCCAACTCTCAAAATTAAAATTGTTTTGCTATTGCGTACATCCAAATCTCATTTTTTCGTTTTCAGTCACAGATCTAGGCACAAGGCTACATCGTGCAAGAAAACTATGTTAATTGACTATTAAAAAAAAATTTCGTAAAATAATGACACTTTATTTTTGCATAATTATTTTTGTCCGCAAGCAATATTTTTCTAAAACAATGACAGTTTATTCTACCTATAATTATATCGTACTATTGTAGTAATATATGAATAAAATTTCTGTAATAATAATAAATGAGGTAAGTCAATATGGTGAAATTTTTTTAATTAAAAAAACTTTTATTCAAACTTTAGGTATAACAAAATATACTTCTTTATAAATTATATAATCTTTTTGTAAAGTATATATTAAAATAAAATGTTGCACCCGTTTTAATCTTTTATTAGCTTTCATTAATGTACGGTGATTATATGTCACTTGCAGAAGTGGAAAATTGCGAGCATACGCAATAGTACTAAAAGTTGCAGCTGCGAAAATGCACACAGCAGAAATTATGTGAATCGCGTAAGCATGTGGCCGATGAAAATTTCACATTAAGACTATAATTATAATTTTTTCCAGAATTAGACTTAACGTCAATGCATAATAATTATCCACAAGAAACAATAATGCTTTAAGAGAAGGGAATCTGGACCACCTTTAATTGTTTCCATTAGAGTTGTTTGTTATGAACACCTTTCCTCCATTTTTAGTGATGGCCACTGTGTTCATATTTTTCTTGTTTAACTATGTCTTTTATTACACTTAATCAATTAATAAGCGTGGCATATGAGTCGATTTGAGTCTTCACTGACTTCTTTTTGAACTATACAAAACTCTATTCTTACAAAGTTGCACGTACACAATGAATTATTGCAATTCGCACTAATCATTGTTACGTACTCTTTCCAAAATATGTTACACAATATTGTAATTGCGGTTAATATAATCTTTCTATATATTTAAAAAGATAAAACTATACGATTATGCAGCCAAATATATAGCACATCATATATGGTATGTGCTTAACATTAAGATCTTCAACTGCTCTCAATTCTGAATACTCATCAAATCAAACTCTTAATTGATGGCATCGTGTTTTCCGGTGTTGGCGACGAATGTTTTCGAAGAAGGAGATATCCAATGGAAGATCCTCAAAGTAGAGTCATCTCCGAAACCATTGCTAGTGTTCGCACCAACCGAGGCAGGAACATACCCAGTCATATTGTTCTGCCATGGTTATGCCATTCGGAACTCCTTCTACTCTAAGCTCCTTGGACACATAGCTTCACATGGATTCATAATTGTTGCTCCTCACCTGGTACATATATCACACACGTACACACCTATATTTGTATTCACATATTTTTTTACAAAAAATATTAGATGATCATCAATTTTAATTTATCTTAATTATTATTTTTAGTCATTAACTCTCTATATCCTGATTTGTAATAACACTTATCAATATTTATGGTTAAATAATAGTTAAAATTAATTAAAAATGATGGTTACTTAACATTTTTTTTTTGATTGTTGTGCTAACGTAAGCTTTTGGCGCGGCAGTTTTGTAGTAGCATGATACCGATGTTAGGATCGTGTGAAGTGAAATATGTGGGAAAAGTGATTGATTGGATGGCGGAGGGACTCAAACCATGGCTGCCACCAAAGGTTGAAGCCAAATTGGAAAGCATCATTTTAATGGGTCACAGCAGGGGAGGCAAGACCGCGTTTGCCGTGGCACTTGATCATGTACAAACCAAGCTCAACTTCTCAGTGCTCATAGGCATAGACCCTGTGGCAGGTCCCACCAAGTGCAAGATTACCCAAACATTCCCTAAAATTCTCACCGGTGTGCCTCGCTCCTTCAATTTAGGAATACCAGTTGCGGTCATTGGAACTGGGCTGGGCCCGGAGCCCAATAGCTACACAAGGATGGCATGTGCGCCTGATGGGATGAACCATGAGGAGTTTTATAGAGAGTGTAAGCCACCTTGTGCCCATTTTGTTGCCAAAGAGTATGGTCATATGGACATGTTGGATGATGAGATTCCTGGGCTTATTGGGGGAATCATGTCAAAGTGTATTTGCAAGAACGGGCTTGGGCCTAGGGATCTCATGAGGAGGACTGTTGGTGGCTTGGTTGTTGCATTCTTGAGGGCCCACTTGAAGGGCCTATGGGAGGATTTTCATGCTATTTTGAAAGATCCTACTCTCTCCCCTGCCAAGCTTGATCCAGCTCAATATGCAAAAGTTTAGTTTTCATCAACTTTATGTGATTTCCTTTCTAGAAGGAGGCAGTATTTTTAGTATTAAGAAATAAAAGATTTGAGCAGTATTTTTTTTTTTTTGGTGTCTAGATTTGAGCAGTATTTACTTAAATGAAGAAAAACTATTAGCAACCTATTATTTGTGTTTTTAATATATTTATATGACATTTATCTAAATTGGTACTACCTATTAGAAAATGTTAGTGTTATATTTCTAGAAGTGTTTAGAAGATTATTGCAGCCACATAAGTTGATTACATCCAAGAAAGTAGAAACGGTAGGGTAGTAGTATATATGTATGAGTAATGAGTTTGTCCCTCCTAAATAATCCTAATGGTGATAGACTGATAGGTGTGATGGCCAGACACACAAATAAAAACTTCGTATATATAAGAAAAACACAAAATGCTGTATTTCAAATCTCTTTTTTTTTAAGAAAAAAAAAGAAAATGATGTATTTCATATAACAAAGCGCATAATGTAGAGTGAAAAACAAAGATTAGGTTTTTCTAATATTGAATTACACTTGTTTTATTATATTTTTTAGACATGGAATATTGAATTACACTAGTGAAGTTAAATGTGCTGCGAATATTGTGAATTGGATTTCTGAGGGACTTCAACCTTTGCTTCCAGAAAACATTAAAGCCCAATTAAAAAATAATAAGCCCAATGGATAGATGACCGAATTATTTACCATTCAAGATTCAACCACTTTGATTTTGGTTATGGTTGGTATTTTTGAGAATAAATGTTAAGAATTAATTAACTGCAAAATCAAGACGACATTTCTAAAGTTGTTTACACACTGGAATTTGTAACAATGAATGAACGTGCTTGAGAATGATTGGTCAGTCGGTAAAACATGTTTATTGTTTTCCTATTTATTTATTAAAAAGAATTTGTTATTGCTATAGTTGATGGCAGGTAGAATTAACATCAAGTTTCAACTTCAATCAAACAAGTAAAGAAAAACTAAAGACGGCACTAACAACATTTTTTTATTTTATTTTATATAAATTGTGATGGACGCCAACGCATGATGCTTAGATTATGACATTTTTCTCCACTCATTATCCATAACATGTAATTTTGTGGTTCGTATTTATCATTTTTTTAACTTTTTTTTTAATCTTCTAATTCTAAAACCAACTTTTTTAAAATTTTGTTCATCACTTTTTCCCCACAGTTTTTTCTTTTTATTTTAGGTGAATTTGTTTAAATTACATTAATTCTTTTATTGAGAAAATATTTAAAAATTTCTTTTAAATAATACTTCATTTTTTTTCTAATTCAATTGCGTATAATTTTAACATTCGTTTATTTAGTTTGAGTTGAGCCTAAGCACTAATCATTTTAGTCAATAAGATTTAAATTCAAGATTTTAATTAAAATGGAAAAATATTGAACCACTTAAATTGACAAAATTAACTATTATTATTAAGATGATTTCTGATAACTTAATAAACATTATAATCCAATTTTATTACTTATTGTTAATTTGTTATTGATGATAATGGAATATTTAATTTGGGGGTAATTTATATTATTGTTATTAACTTATTATTAAAAAATTACAACCTTAAAAAAAAAAAAAAAAAGAGTTTTTGGATTTAGCGGTACAGTTCCAAGTTTCAATTTTTGTTCCGCAAGTACAAGAAGAATGAAGGAACAGTGTCTGCAATTTGTATGCAAGGTTCTTCCAACGGAATGAGAGCCACTTTCCCTTTCATCAATCACAAAAAACAACTCCAAAGTTAGTTAAAGTCCCAATTTTTATTTTATCTTTTCAATTTTGATTCGCTATTCCCTCTCACTTTCATCTCTAATATGCTCTGAAACCAACACCCTTTTGATAGTTTGATTCCCCTCTGCAGATTCAGCCCTTGTTCGGTGAGTTAGATCTTTCTCACCCCATTTCTGGGTACTCATTCTTTTCAGCTCAAATTAAACGCATAAGCCTAAGCAGAGAACAATTATCCAGTGAGTTCCCTATTGTAGATGGGATCAGTAGCTCATTATTCTTATTATCTGCATCTAGCTCATCAAAATAAAGACCTTTTGTTTTGATATTCATTGTTCTTTCTGTCTATTGAAAACAACTGTTACTGCAATTTCTGGGTTTGGAAATTGATGGGCTTGGGGTAGTGGGAATGTGCCCACCATTTGTAAAGTTTTGATTTTTGTGGAGATAAACTCGTTGTGGAGATCTGGGACTTGGTTCGTGTGTTATGCCCCATGAGGACTTTCTTCTCTGCTGATTCTTGTAAAGAAGCACACCCAAATGCCTTAAATCCACAGTCTTGGCTTCATATTGAAAGAGGGAAACTTCCCAAGCTGTCATCACAGTCCTCTTCTGCCTCAATGTAAGTTTCTCTGTTCCTAAATTTCAATGTGAACCTTAGTTTGTTGCAGATTCAATTAATTGAGTGTTTGTGTTTTTGGTGGTGTGTTGTTTTCTTTTGAAATACCATAGAGAATCCCTAATCAAGGTTCCACAGCCACCTATACTGCCATTCTATAAACCTATTGATTATGTGGAGGTTTTAGCTCAAATCCATGAAGAACTTGAGTCATGTCCTCCTCAGGAGCGGTCGAATCTATTTTTGTTGCAATATCAGGTCTTTAGGGGCCTTGGGGAAGTTAAGCTGATGCGTAGAAGTCTCCGGGGAGCTTGGCAGAGAGCCAACACGGTTCATGAGAAGATTATATTTGCGGCATGGTTGAAATATGAAAAGCAAGGGGAAGAACTAATAGCTGACTTGCTAAGCACTTGTGGTAAATGTGCAAAGGAGTTTGGGCCCGTAGATGTTGCATCTCATCTTCTGTTTGATAGAAATGTAAGTTCCGAGGAGGGAATTTTGACCAACAAGAACGATGTATCACAATATGTTATATTCACAATAGAAGATGAGAAGATAGTTTGTGATAGACAAAAGATTTCTGAACTTTCAGTACCATTCCATGCAATGCTAAAAGGGTATTTCAGTGAATCACATTCAGATACTATAGATTTGTCCGAAAACAATATATCCGTTTCAGGTATGAGGGCAATAAGTTATTTTAGTTTTGCTGGAAGTTTACCTGAGCTTCCTCCAAATCTTTTGTTGGAGATATTAGTTTTTGCAAATAAGTATTGTTGTGAAAGACTCAAAGATGCTTGTGATAGAAGACTTGCATCCTTAGTTTCCTCCAAAGAAGATGCTGTGGAGCTCATGGAATATGCTCTTGATGAAAACTCAGTTATTCTTGCTGCTTCTTGTCTACAAGTCCTCTTACGTGATCTTCCAAACTGTTTGAATGACATTCGTGTGGTGGAGATATTTATTCAATCTAATAGGCAGCAGCTTGAAGTCATGGTTGGGCCAGGATTGTTCGCTCTATTCTGCTTCTTAAGTGAAGTTTCTATGAACCTTAATTCTAGTTCAGACACAACAGCTCATCTCCTCGAAAGATTAGTTGACTTCTCTGAAAATGACAAGCAGAGATTGCTCGCTTTTCATCAATTAGGATGTGTAAGATTCTTGAGGAAAGAATATGATGAAGCACGTGGTGTGTTTGAGGGGGCTGTAAGAGTTGGCCATATGTATTCCATTGCAGGTTTAGCTAGACTAGACTATTTAAAGGGTGAGAAGCTTTTATCTTATGAGAAGCTCAGCTCAGTGATTGCTTCTGTTACTCCACTTGGATGGATGTACCAGGAGAGATCACTATATTGTGATGGTGATATAAGGTGGGAGGACCTTGAGAAAGCAACTGATCTAGACCCTACTCTTATATATCCTTATATGTATAGGGCTGCCAGTTTAATGAGGACGCAGAATGCTCAAGCCGCACTAGAAGAAATCAATCGGATTCTTGGGTTCAAGCTTTCATTAGAATGCCTAGAACTTCGTTTCTTTATTTATCTGACTCTTGAGGACTACAAAGCAGCTCTCTGTGATATCCAAACTATTCTTACACTGCGTCCGGACTATAGAATGTTTGAGGGCCGTGTTGCTGCATCCCAGCTCTGTACCCTAGTGCGTGAGCATGTTGAACCTTGGACGACAGCAGACTGTTGGGCGCGGTTATATGACTGTTGGTCTGCAGTTGATGATATTGGATCTCTATCTGTTATCTACCAGATGCTTGAATCTGATGCAGCAAAAGGTGTTTTGTACTTCAGACAGTCATTGCTTCTCTTGAGGTATGTTTTGAATATTTGTAGCCACTAGGAACTGATTAGTGGTGAAAGACTTGAGAAGTATGCTATAGGTCATAAGTTCAATCTCCATGCCATCATTGTAACCCTATGTTGAATGTTATGCATGTCTGGTAACTTTCATCAATTGGTAGACAGGGTTTAGAATATATGAAAACAATTGGGTTGCATAACTTCAACAGTAGATCAATGGTAGCTAACTATTTGGCAGTTAGGTGAATTTAGGATTCTCTATCTATTTGAACTAGCTACATCTATAATAATTATGCATGGACACGGACACATGGCACAGCATAGACATATACACAAAGGCACACTCAATTCATAAAATTGTAGGACATGAGAAAAGAACTGTCATAGATTTACAATGTCTTTTGTTATTACAATGTCAAATGTCGATTTTCACTATTTTTTAGAACCTTGTAAAGAAAAAGGAGCATTCTTTATATATACTATGCACTAGTGTTTGGTTGTGATTTTTTAATGGCAAAAAATCCCTTTTCATATATTTGTATAGTTTTTTAAAATATAATTTGAATCACTTTTATGAATCTTGAACAAATGCACCCTATAACTCTGATACATTTCTTTGATTTAGGCTGAACTGTCCTGAGGCAGCCATGCGGAGTTTACAATTAGCTCGGCAACATGCATCAAGTGAGCATGAACGGCTTGTATATGAGGGGTGGATCTTGTATGATACAGGCCATTATGAGGAAGGGCTCCATAAAGCTGAAGAGTCTATTAGCATTAAAAGGTCTTTCGAGGCCTTCTTCTTGAAGGCTTATGCCCTGGCTGACTCTAGTCTAGATTCATCATGTTCTGCAACTGTTATCTCACTTTTGGAGGATGCCTTGAAGTGTCCTTCAGATAACTTGCGGAAAGGTCAGGTATGGTTCTGTTGTACTACTTTTAGAAAATATTTCACTACTTAATAGCCATGCATGCAGATTTCCAATTTCTGAATAGAATAAGCTGTTAGGTGAAGGCTCTTGTTATATAACTAAGATGTCCTCCTTAGGCTCTTCTTGGCTAAGAAGCGCTCACAGACTTGAAGCATGAAGACTATTTGATCATGATACTTTTACTCCTTGCTGTAGTCGATAACTACATGGAATTCTGATCGTTTCAGTTATATTCGATTCATTCAGATGGAATTACGTTCATTTCACCCTGGATTTTTGGTTGATTTGTCATCTTATCCCCATGATGTTGATTATGAATTATGATATGTAGCTCTTGTCATCTAATTTCCAGTTTTCAACCATTGTACTGTACCCCAATATTGGGCTAGAGGAGTTGATATTACCATTTGATCATTAATTCCTTCTAGTTCTCTCATGTTTGTTAACCCAAACCAAGAACGCAAAGTTAGATGCATTATTGCTGTCTCAGTTTCATTCACTAGGAAGTTGACTTTTCTAGATGCTGCATTCGTCTCTTTAATTTTTCCGTCAAACAATATACCTAGACATTAGAATGAAAAAGGCTTTTCATCCTTATCTTTGCTGCAGCCTAATTCTGGATGTGTAAATTCGCATACTGTGGTGGTTATAAGCTTTGGTAACTTTGATACTGTGGTCTATGAAGTTCTGTTGTTTGAAGTGTTGGTTACACTAATATGAAAAATCTTAAGTGATATACAAGGACAAGTTTGAAGTTGTCATCATTGTAGTTTTATAATTATTCCATTTGCTTTTTCAGGCACTGAACAATCTTGGAAGCGTTTTTGTTGACTGTCAGAAATATGACTCAGCAGCTGATTGCTATATCAATGCCCTTAAAATCCGCCATACCCGAGCCCATCAGGGTCTTGCTCGTGTTCATTATCTCAAACAAGATAAGGCTGCTGCCTACAAAGAGATGACTGAACTGATTCAGAAGGCAAAAAACAATGCATCTGCCTACGAGAAGAGGTCGGAGTACTGTGACCGCGAACTTGCACAGGCGGATCTGGAGATGGTGACTAGATTAGATCCACTTCGGGTGTATCCTTACAGATACCGTGCTGCTGGTAAATATTGTCTTCAAAATTATATGGACCAGAAAAATGTTGGGACTTGTCACTACTATGCTGAGTTCTGTTCTGTTCTATTCTGCTTTGTTGGCATTTTGCTGCAGCTAGTACTACTGTAACAGTAATGCTGAAAATGAAAGTGTGTGTGTGTTGTTTCGCTTTGTTTGTGTTAAGCATGTGATGTGGTGTGGTGTTTGCAGTGTTGATGGACAACCGCAAGGAAGATGAGGCCATCACGGAACTTTCCAGAGCCATTGCATTCAAAGCTGACTTGCACCTCTTGCATCTAAGGGCAGCATTCCATGAACACAAAGGGGATGTGTTGGGTGCACTGAGAGACTGTCGTGCCGCACTCTCGGTGGACCCGAACCACCAAGAAATGTTGGAACTGCACAGCAGAGTTAATAGCCATGAGCCATGAGGACACACTGTAGAAAGAATCAACACCCTTTTTGTTTGTATTTGTTTGTGTGTGTGTTTTGGGAAATGAAACCTGTAATGTAACATTGGCTTGCAAGTTGCAATGAATGGTGATTGCTAATGGGCAGTGACAACATTGTACTCACATCACATCAGCTAAGTCATGAAGAAAAAGAAAAAAGAAAGATTAAATATGTAAAATTGAAAGCATAGTAAAATTATGTTCCTGTCTATAGCAATGTGAATTCTTACCCCTTTTTCTTGACTTTATCTACCATTTGTTTGTTGGATTCAATAGGGAGAAGAAATCTTGTTAGGGCGTAATTGTTTTATTCATACATCTAAAAAGAGTGGAGGTTTAATTTGAATATTCCAAGTAAGAATTATATCTAAGTTGAGAATTGAGGTATGTATCGTTTTTCACGTGTGTGGGATTCAATGGAACATTCCATGTTTTCTAAGATGCACTTCACTCTACTTAGAGCTCAAAATGCCCATTATTTTGTTATATACTCATCATCTACAAAAGTCGTTCCTATTCCTACTCATCTACACTTATTAGTCAAGAAAGCAAAGTTTACTCACAAGAAAGGAAATAACTGCATACTACCAGCTAATTAAAGAGTCTAGCTATCATTCACGGGAAAAAGAAAATAACTGGTCTCATACTATAGATTATGTAATCAGTAGTGTATATTAACAAGAAATTATTCTATTTTATAATGCTTTTTGGCTGAAAGCAGGTATATATTATTATATTATATTAAGCTCGTAATCATCACATGATGCATGAGACATACGCCTACCAAAGAAAGGGGAAAGGAGGAAATAAAAAACGCATAAAATATAGTTTATGCACCAATAATTAGTGTCCCAACTTATATTATTATAATGAATAACAATTATTAGTTATAAATACAAATTCTAGTAGCTACGAGAACTTTGTAGAAGATTCATTGGGCTTATCACCATATGTATAATATATAATTCCCTTGTCAATATAATATTATAATACATTATTACATGGTGTAAGAAGTGATGAGGACCAACGCTTCACATAAGTAACTCTTTTTTGTTGGGTAATCCAAGACCAATTAGTATTATATAATCATCAACTAGGGTTAAGATTTAAGAAATGCAAGTTGGAGATATTATTGGTGGGAACCAAAGATGCTTCTGGTTGTATCCGTGCCAAATTCGCTCATACATACTCATATTCCAAGGCTATGGATATGGTCATAGGGACTATATAATACATATAGTCCCTATGGCGTGTCACAACGGTTAATTGCCAAGTGCCAAACACATGCTTCCTTTCATTTTTGCATTCTTTGCTTTCATAAAAAATTATTTTACTTTTATCAGATTCGAGGACCAGTTGAGATATATATATATTGAAGATAATGTGAGCCACGAATTAATGGAGGGAATGTTGGTACCTTTCATTTTTTTGTATATATCAAGGGCAAACTCTATGGTTGAGAATGATTAAGGGTTGCTTTTTTTGGTTATTAAATAGATTAAGGGTTACTTTATTAATTTTTCCTTTATAATCATATATGTTAATTGGACAATTTGATTACGATATAAAGGAATAAAAGTTGTAAAATATATATTTTCCATTTTGCTCTCAATTTATGAATGAATACTCAGCAAGCATGAAATATAATGTAATAGCACCACTCTTGTTCTATATATATATATCAAGATTATTCAAAAGTGTAGTACTGTACTGAATTATCACTTACAATTGTCTGCCATAAAGGTCATTCTTTCTTTTTCCCCTCGTAATCTAGATTTTCGTACGGAATATATATGGCGCATCAGATCAAGTGAATCAAGCTTATTTTATACATATAAAATTCGAGGTATACAAGTACAAATCTACGTTGACTTACTATATATAGCTTAACTTTCCAGAATATGCAATGTTAGATTTGGTTAGCAAAGATAATTAGATTTGTATAGAAAGAAAGAAGCAGTTATATATCAAGTCAAATAATTTGAACAGGAACATCTATAAATAGATAGATATCATATTAAATAATCAACTTGTCAATGCATACTTTATTTGTTTTTTGCTTAGATGATGAAAAAGAGGGAAAAGAAATAGAGACGAAGCTCAATAATTCCCCCATATATATATATATATATTTTTTTATTTCGGTGGAGCACTTCTCAACTCTCACCATGTAAACAATTTAAAAATATATTAGACTTATAAATTATAACCCTAAAAAATCTGACAAATGAGCTGACATTAGATTTTGTATATGTAGGGAAATATGAAAGGAATGGCACCAGCTGCTGAGCAAGCTAATAAAGGGTGTGGCCTTTTTTTTCATTGGTCCCTCTAATTTTCCACTAATTATTTGGGTTCAGAAAATTTAATAGAATCTAAAATATAGTGGGATAATATTTAGTTAAATGAAATCAATGAAATGAATAAGAGAATAAGAGATGAATGTTATAAGAAAGGGGTGAGTTTGAATTTGTGAGAAATGAGAAGAAATGTTGTATAGAAATCTGTGTGCGAAACCAAAACCAGTTTTGTTTGATAAATAAATAATAATGTAATAACATGTGAACCCCACACCATAAAAATAATAGGGCTTCCCCCACAACCGCACCAGTAATGAGTAATGAGTAATGACCACCGTGTGCGTGCTGTAACTTCCAGAAGTTTCCAAGCCAAGAAAGTGAGAAACCCCTTCCTCTCTCTCTCATCCACTTGCTATTTGTGGAAAGGGGGGTTCAATATTTTATTATCATTGCTCCCAGCAACATGTCTAGAAACTTCTTAAACAACACTATTCTTCTAATTATTTATCTCAATTTGTTTTCTTTGGATTTTGGAACTCACAATTTATATATTTAATCACTTGAAACACTTCATCACCAATGGCTTTCTTCATAGATAAGAGTGAGTTAGAGAGTGAGTGTGTGTTATGACAAACTGAACCTCCATTCTTCGTTAACTGCCTCCTGAACGACTTTAATTTCCCACCAAGCAAGGAACCAGAGCTCCCCTGCATTTAACTCCAAGAATTTCGCTTCTTTCTTATGCTTTTTCGTTTTTGTTTGTGTTCATATATATATTCATTCAAATTCAGCAGTAGCAGTAGAAGATAGGTACCTAATTGAAAGCTTCTTGGTTTTGGGAAGATGAACTATCTGTACCCGGTGAAAGAAGAGTACCTGGAGGAACCATCGTCGTCGTCCTCATTTCCGGTGGGAATTAGAAATGAGGAGACGATGAGGATGGTTCCTCCGCCGCAGCCAATGGAGGGGCTCCACGAAGCGGGGCCACCTCCATTCCTGACGAAGACGTTCGACGCCGTGGAGGATCCAGCCACAGACCACGTAGTGTCGTGGAGCCGAAGCGGCGCAAGCTTCGTGGTTTGGGATCCGCACGCCTTCTCGCGTGGTCTGCTTCCGAGATATTTCAAGCATAACAACTTCTCCAGCTTCGTAAGGCAGCTCAATACTTACGTAAGTACTCTTCTCTAATAATCTCTTTCATCAATTCACTAATTAACCATTCTTTGTTTCTAACCCAATTAAGAAACCACTCTCACTATGGATTTTCTCCATTTTCTGCAATGCGAACAAAAAAAATTATAATTATTAATTAATTACTTTAAAAGCACTGTATGATTGAATATTTAATAATTCCGTTGGTCTTGTGGTTTCTCGAATTCTCTTACCTCCTTCTGCAGTTTCTGAACAGTCATTCAATACTTCAAATTTGGCATTAATCTCAACCATTTTTGGACTGGAAATTTGTTTCTATTTTGTATTTGTAGGGTTTTAGAAAGATTGATCCAGATAAATGGGAATTTGCAAATGAAGGGTTTGTGAGAGGCCACAGACACCTATTAACCACTATAAGGAGGAGGAAGGCACCGGCGCAGCCTCCGCCGCCGCCCATCCAAACGCAAGGTTCACAGTCGTCGCAGCAGGGTCACTGCCTCGAAGTAGGGCGGTTCGGATTGGACCAAGAGATCGATCGGTTGAGGCGCGACAAGCAGGTGTTGATGATGGAGCTTGTGAGGCTTAGACAGCAGCATCAAACAACTAGATCATATCTTGAGACGATGGAGCAAAGGCTGAAAGCTACTGAGATGAAGCAGCAACAGATGATGGCCTTCTTGGCCAAAGCTATGAAGAACCCCATGTTTATACAGCAACTCATACAGCAAAAGGAGAAGAGGAAGGAGCTCGAGGATGCCATCACCAAGAAGAGGAGGAGGCCCATTGAGCAAGGGCCTAGTTGCAGCACTACTGTCAAGGTTGAGAATCCACCAGAGTTTGCTGGATATGGTGGTAGTGAGTTTGGGGTTTCTGAGCTTCAAGTTCTGGCTTTGGAGATGCAAGGTTATGGTAGAGGAGGGAGGAGAGAATGTGAGCATGATGATGAGCAAGAACAAGAGAGGCTTGACAAGGAGCTTGATGATGAAGGCTTCTGGGAAGAGTTGTTCAGTGAGCATTATGATGAGGGCGAAATGGACATTTCACAAGAAGATGAAGAAGAGGATGTCAATGTCTTGGCAAATCGGATGGGTTACTTGGGCTCAACTCCTAAGTGAAACAAATCAGCATTATATATGCATTGATTCAAACATTATTATTTGGTCACTATTCTTCATTTTAGGAAGGTCCGTTCATCAGCTGGTGGATGGAGTTGAAGATAATTAAGCTCATCATCATCTATCTTCACCTCAAGCTAAGTGATGGGCAAGACAGTAAAATCACCATCATCATCATCAGCCAGGATATTATCTCCTATGGGGAATAAAAAGATGAATATTATTATTTACGTTTTGGTGTTTCTAATAAGTTCTAACCTCTCATTTAATGTCCATTTGTAGCACTACTATTGGTAGAAGTAGAACCTCAATTTTTCTCATCACTTTGCCTAATGTGTTTGATTATTAGGTAGGTTGCTGGCGTTGATTGGAACAAGGATTCTGTGGTAGTGATAGCGCTACTATTACTCATCAAGGTTCACTTCTAATGTTTTTAACCTACTCAAACCCTCTTCTGTATTGCATCTCATTTCATCATGTATTAATTATATAAATTGCAAAATATTTTAATGACTCAATTTGCTTGCGTCGTATATATATTCACATTCACATTCTTATCATCATTTATTGAATAAGGTAATTAAAAGTAACACACCAAATTCATTGATATTATTATAATATAAATATAAATGAGCAGGATATACAACTTGTTAGCTAGCAAGGGAACAGTAGGAGTAATAAAGGAAATTTACAAAGGAAATTTACAAGAAGAAGACAATCATGGACATGAGAAGAAAGTATATGTATTATTAAGAAGATAGAAATGGCAGCAAACAAAAAGGTAATTTTCCCAATTCGAGTTTGGGAAAGATTCTAATTCTTAACAAATTCTTCCCTATTCCCTCCTTCTCTTTTCTTACTGTATATAGCAATAGCAGAATCATAATCCTAACTAATTGTCAGCTCATCTAATAATTCTTATGGTGTATTTTTTCATTTTCCCACATGGTAGTCCTTCAACCAAGTTGGGGTTTTTTTGACTCTCTTAGTGCTTGGGCCTGCAACTTCACTTGGTCCAACTGTTTGTGGAGCAACATTCATACTCGAGTCGGTATCCTCCAATTCGGGTTCTGGGTGGATCATATCAACTATTCCCTCCTCGAAAAGGACCTTGTCCTCAAGGTCAAGTTCTGGAAACATGTGTTTCAGCTCATTCCAATCAATCCACAAGGTTTCATCCCGCGGAAGCCCTTCCCAATCCACGAGAACTTGCAACGTGGGTACCCCATCACGTAGAATAGATCGGCGTTTCAGAATCGCTTGTGGGGCTGGTTGAAATGTCTTCGGAGCTGCTGTCAAAACAGGGGAAGTGATTGGTGGATCGCCATGAAATTCTTTCAGCATAGAGATATGGAAGACAGGATGGATGGAACTTCTCTCCGATGTTTATCAGCCTGTTTCTTCATTCTGTTTCTTGCCTGGTGCAGGTAAAATCCCAGTTCGTCGTTGAGTACCTCACGGATCTGCAGAAAGGTATCAACTTCAAGGACCGGCGAAGCTCCTGGAGTGTAGCCTGGTGGCAGATTCATAGGAAACCCATGCAAAGCCTCATGTGGAGTCATATTGATTGCAGAATGAAAGAAACTATTATAGCAAAATTCTGCCCAAGGAAGAAAGGTAGCCCATTGATGGGCTGAGAATGAGAAAAAGCCCTGAGATATTGTTCCAACGAACGATTTGTCACCTCAGTTTGGCCATCACTCTGAGGGTGATATGCTGTACTGTAATGAAGTTTGGTGCCACTGAATTCAAAGAGATTGCGCCTGAGAACAGAGGATCTCGATCCGACACAATGATCGAAGGAAACTCGTGTAATTTGACGACGGAATTGATGAAGAGCTTGGCGACGGAGCTTGCTGTAAAGCCAGTGCGGAGAGGTTCAAAATGAGCAGTCTTACTGAAACGGTCCACCACCACCAGAATCGCCGAATACCCTGCAGATTTCGGAAGTTGGATTATAAAGTCCATGGAAAGCTCTGTCCAAGGTCCTGATGGCACTGGTAAGGGTTGAAGAAGTCCTTGAGGCTTAGAGGTCATATACTTGGTAGTTTGGCATGTCTCACACTCTTGAACAAACTTCTGAATTTGTTTTCGCAGGCCTGGCCAGAAGAATAAATCTCCAATGGCTTTGTATGTTTTGAGCTCCCCATGATGCCCTGCCATGGGTGTGGAATGAAATTCCTGCAGCAGCTGTAAACGAAGTCCATCCACATCCGGGACCCAAATTTTCCCTCGGAATACCAGCAACT
>JASCZI010211705.1:11110-23742 GCA_036250425.1 Stylosanthes scabra | reverse complement strand
ATCTTTGAATAAGTAATCCGAAGAGAGCTCACCCCTTGTGTACTGATTAATTAGGAGTTGTGTTTCCTGATCCTCACGAGTAGCACGGAGTAATGAGGGAATCAGGGCTGATTGCACGGTTGAGAAGGCCTGGAAACAAGCTGGTGGCTGATCTTCCTCTACTTGTCGTGACAGGGCATCCGCGGCCCTGTTGGACACTCCGGTGCGATAAACAACCTCAAAATCAAAGCCCAAAAGCTTAGTGAGGTAGTACTGCTGCTCCGGTGTTAACACCACTTGGGGCATTAACTCACGCAATCACTGATGATCGGTTTTGATGCAAAATCTTCGCCCCAAAAGGTAATGCCTCCACTTAGCCACTGTCTGAGTTATGGCATATAATTCTCTGATATATGCTGATGCCATCATAAGTTTCTGACTAAGTTTCTTGCTGAAGTAGGCAATGGGATGACCATTCTGGGACAGCACTGCACCAATTCCGTATCCTGAAGCATCTGTCTCTAGTACAAACTGGTGAGCAAAATTTGGCAACGCAAGCACTGGGGTTTGAGTGAGGGCCGTTTTGAGTTTTTTAAAAGCCAAATCTGTTGAGTTATCCCAGTAGAAATTATTCTGTTTAAGTAGATCCGTCAGAGGGGTGGCAATGTGTGCATATTTTGCAACAAATCTACGGTAGTACCCTATGAGGCCCAGGAATCCACGCAGCTGCTTCAGTGTTGAAGGGCGTGGCCACTCAACAATGGCTGCAATTTTAGAGTGATCAACTCTAACACCCTCCCTGCAAACCACATGCCCTAAGTATTCCACTTGAGGTTGGCAGAAAACACATTTAGATAACTTGGCCATGAAGTTATGTTGTTGAAGAACCTCCAATGCGGTTTTCAAGTGAAGTAAATGCTCCTCTTTGGTTTTGCTGTAAATCAAAATGTCATCGAAAAACACAGCGATGAAGTCCCTTAGGTAAGGCTTGAAGATCTTGTTCATGTTGGCTTGAAATGTCGAAGGGGCATTGGTTAACCCGAACGGCATCACTACAAATTCGTAATGCCCTAAGTGAGTCCTAAATGCTGTCTTGGGAATGTCTTCCGCCCTTACTCGAATCTGGTGGTAACCAGAACGTAGATCTATTTTGGAGAAGAATTCAGCACCACCAAGTTCATCTAAAATCTCGTCAATGGTGGGTATAGGAAACTTGTCTTTGACAGTGATGGCGTTCAAGGCACGGTAATCAACGCAAAACCGCCAGCTACCATCCTTCTTTCTCACAAGTAACATGGGACTGGAGAAGGCGCTGTGACTCTCACGAATCACCCCTGCCTTTAACATCTCATCTACCAACTTCTCAATCTCTTGCTTCTGGAATTGTGGATACCGGTAGGGTCTCACATTAATCGGATCAGTTCCCTGTTGAAGATGGATTTGATGAGTAATCTTCCTCTCAGGTGGTAACTCTATAGGCTCCTAAAATACATTACTAAATTGATCCAATAGTTGCTGCACTGACTCATATTTCTGGTCTGATTCAGCATTAGGTGTGTGTGGCTCAATCACCTTTAGATGCAAGAACGAAGCTACAACATCTGCAGCTACCATCTTATTCAAAGATCGAGACCCAACGGTACCCGATTGGAATAATCGCTCTCCTTGCAGCTTGATCTCTACATCACCCACCTTAAACCTCACTGTTAAGTGCAGATAGTTCATGGTCACATCTCCGAGGTGCATCAACCATTGTGCTCCCAAAACTATATCTGCCCCCTGTATATCTAGAATGAACGCTTCCAACGGAAACGCATAGCCCTGCATATGTAGTGGTACGTCAGTACATTTCGAAATACATCCAATACACTCTCCATTTCCCACATATACATTCAACTGTGGAACATGAGTAATGTGTAATCCTAGCTTCCATGCAGCTGAAGCTTTCACAAAATTATGAGTACTGCCACCATCTACTAATACCATCACTGATTTTCCATTGCAGGTTCCAGCAATTCTGATGGTCTCAGGATGATACACTCCCACCATGGCATTGAAACTGATTTGGACAACTCCCTCTTCCTGCGTTGAAGTCTCAATCGAAGCTAGCTCTGTCTCGGATTCCTCTACAGTGGGCCTTCCTTGTAGGAGTTCATCCATTTCCTCTCCTCCTACCAATAGAAGGAACGAAGACTTGCAGCGATGTCCCACTGAGTACTTCTCATCACAATAGTAACAGAGTCCTTTCTCACGTTTCTGCTGAATCTCAGCAGATGACAAGCGACGATGTTGCTGTGTTGTGTGGGTTACCATTTCCGAGGAAGGGTTCCTCCCTGTCAACGATGTAGCTGTGGAAGATGAGAAATTACGATGGAGTGGGTTGCGGTTAGCACCAGCAACATTCGAGGATTGGTGAAATGGGCTCTTATTGCCATGAGGACGTAAGTTCAGAGCAGGGACTTGTCTCTTTTGCTCATGAAGTTTGGCAATAGCTACAGCTGCCACATATGTCTTGGGTTTAGCCAACATGAGCTCACATTTAAGGGAATTAGTGAGACCTGCAACAAAGAGGGATATAATCCAGTCTTCACTCAAACCCGTAACCTGGGTAGCTAAATCCTCAAATTGGGCTTGATACTCAGCCACAGTGGTCTGTTGCTTCAGCTCTTTCAGAGTAGCCTTCAGATCATGAAAGGTATTATGGCCGAACCGTACCTCCATTGCTTCGAGAAAGGTTTCCCATGTGTATTCTATGGAATTATTCACGTTCCAACGATACCATGAGTAAGCTGGGCCCGTCAAGTGGAATGATAGAAGACGCACACGCCAAGCTTCCGGTACGGCATACAGCTCGAAGTACTCACGAGCTCGGAATACCCATTCCTCAACTCCTTCTCCGTCGAAGGCGGATAATTCAGCCTTCACACCCTTCGGCCAAGGGCGGTGATTCGAATCGGACCACAACTCAGTGAAAGGAGCTTCGTTGTGACTCGAAGCTGAGGATTTGAGCTTCAAATTTTCCTTCAACATTCGTTCGATGTTCTTCACCGTAGATTCGACAGATCCGATTCTGCTATTGGACTCGATCTGATTGCGTTGCAGGGCTGCAATTTCAGATCGGTTCTGGTTGCAAACCTCTTCCAAGCGGGATGGCGGAGTTCCTGAATCTAGATTCATTTTCTCTCAACGAGAGCACCAAACTGTTAGCTAGCAAGGGAACAGTAGGAGTAATAAAGGAAATTCACAGGAAGAAGACAATCATGGACATGAGAAGAAAGCATATGTATTATTAACAAGATAGAAATGGCAGCAAACGGAAAGGTAATTTTCCCAATTTGAGTTTGGGAGAGACTCCAATTCTTAACAAATTCTTCCCTACTCCCTCCTTCTCTTTTCTTACTGTATATAGCAATAGCAGAATCATAATCCTAACTAACTGCCAGCTCATCTAGTAATTCTTATGGTGTATTTCTTCATTTTCCCATATGGTAGTCCTTCAACTAAGTTGGGGTTTTTCTGACTCTCTTAGTGCTTGGGCCTGCAACTTCACTTGGCCTAGCTGTTTGTGGAGCAACATTCATACTCGGGTCAGTATCCTCCAATTCGGGTTCTGGGTGGATCGTATCACAACTATTCATCTTAATTACTATATTGCCTTATTAACAAATGTAGATAGATGATTGAGAAGATCTAGAGTGGGTATGAAGTTTCTGATCCTGATCTCGCAAGAATCATAACTGAATGTTGTTTTAGAGGGAAGAGCCATCAATCAGTTGACGGTTAACATTGTCGGTTTGATATTTTTTCTTCATTATGATGCTACTTTATCCTTCTATTCCATTGATTCTGTACTACTACTTTTGCCACTAGCACTAGGTGATGTTATTAACAATAATGCGACGCCACCCATCAAAAAACGAATTCCATGATGTTACATTTAGTACCATGTAGTTAGGTAACTGATAACCCCATGTGTTGATGAAGATTCCCATTGGAGGGGTCTCAAGATGAAACGTGTCGCGGTATAGAAGAGCGTCATCTAATAATAATAATGAAAGTGATCATTTTTATTTTGTGTCTTCCCTACATTGGTGATTAGGTATGCACATTCACACGCTTGCAAAAGTAGTTTGGAAACCTTAATTGGCTGCTCATTTTTTTATTTTTTATTTTTAAAGATAAGAATTTGTTGGGTTTCCTCATATTTGATTTCTACCAGTGCAGTTGTGGTTTGTGGGTTGCATGATTTGGTGAATGAAGATTTCTGATTTTTCCAAAGGCAGACATCAGATTATGCTGAGATATTTATGTATGTGCACACTGCACACCAAACAATTCTTCTTTTGCTCTTGTCCAGCCATTACAAAAAATTTATCATGGACTTATGGGGAGTTAATTTAATTTACATTAGGGTTTTTCGTTTGTTCATTCTTTATCTTTTAGAAAATTTATTTTATTCTTCTTCAAAAATGTGAAAATATTATTCTATAAACTACACGAATTTCATATTTAAATTAATTTTAAAAGTTAGCTCGCTCTAAGATATATGCAAAATTCTTTATCAAAAAGAATATTTTCTGTTTAATTAAAAATAGAGACAATAAACAAAATATTGAATCATTTTTAATAATTTACTTCAATTTTTTATATCCACGTCAAAATATAAAAAATGTCTACAAAATTCATATTCTCCCTCTTCCTTATTTGTCTACCAAAACAACTTTGTGTTTGAAGTGCAAATCTTATTATCAAAATCAGTCTTAAATGTTCAAAAAATCATAATCATATGAGAAGCAAGCTCTTGCTAGTTCTTCTGTCTGTGTAGGAATAATATAATGTATTTATAAATCACTTAAGTTGATCTAGTAATTAGCTACTTAATCCATTTTAACAAGTGTTGATAATTTAAATTTCGCTTTGTGTGCTAAACCGCATTTCATATATTTTTTTTCTATTATTAGATGTTGCTTTTCATCACATTGAGCTATATTAATTTGAATAGTATTGTCAAATATAAAGGTTGCTCTACACTTGACTTATGTTAAGGGATCACGTAACGTATTCATTTAATAATATATATTTTTTGGTTATTTTCTTAATTATTATTAGTGTCACATTAGAACTATATAAATCCATTTATTTCTTTATTTACGGTTTATATAATTGTTTCTGTTATTGTTATTAATTTATTAGGTTAATTTTTTTTAAAGATTTTCATAGTCTCACTAAATTTTTAAGGTGGAACTTCAAATACAATTAACTTTATATGAAGTTATATTTTAAAACTGTTAAATTACAATTTAGTCAAACATATCAATTTATCTAATGACTTTTAATAAGCAACTTTACATGAAATCGATTGTACATAAAGATTCACCAATTTTTAATTTGTTGTCTAAATTTTAAACTTTTACCAAATTAGGTATACCATGAAAGAGAAAAAAATTATAAATGTGTCTCTATATAGGAACCTTTTTTTATTGTACATCTTTGTTTTTAATTGATTTTAAAAAAAAAATGGAATCAGGCACCTACCTACTCTACATACACTAAAAATTATGGGAAAAAAAAAGTTCTCTGTTTGTCGAGAGACTTGAACACTCTACTAATTCAAATTAGTTATTATAATTAAAAAGGTTGGTTCCAATCAATGTAACGTTAAGATGAAATTGAGCCAATTTAAACAAGAGTCACATAATTCAAGTAAAAAAAAAAAAAACAAGAGTCACATAATTGATATTTGCATATCAACAATTCTGAGATGGGCAGTGATTATGGTGACAATGCGAATGACATGTTATGATTAATTGATTATGGTGATTATACATGTAAAAGTAATAATGATAGAAAAAATTGTTAGTACGTACTTCATTAAATTATTTAATATAATATGTATGAATATTTTAAGTAACAATCATATTTATATAAAATAATATTTATGTAAAAAATAGCCACATACAGGGCTTATGGTGAAGGTGTGATGGACCAATTTAGAAAGATTGAGGAGGGAATGGATGTGGCCCCTTACATTGCTTGGGCTGGGAGGCCTCTTTAACATAATATACTTTTAATGTAATATGTAATGATATAGAGTTAATCAAATTATGTTAATTATTATTATTATCTTAAAATGAGTAGAGCGGCTTTATAGATGGAAGTAACGACCCATTAAACAAGTGAAGCATAAATTAAGCCGTCAAAAATTGGTACTTCTTTCATGAATCATTATTCTTGAAAAAAAGAGTGATTAATGAGACATAATTGATAATTGATAATTTATCAAAGATGTGCAGCATTATTGTGTTGTTGGGTTTCCTAATTGGGTTGATGATGATGATCTCAAAGGGATTGGCTCTGTCCATCAGTTTAAGCGATATGGAATGCGTATCAGAGCATGTTTTTCATGATGGTGACACCGTTTCTGGCAGTTTTGTTGTCATGGATCATGATATTTTCTGGAATTCTGATCATCCTGGCATTGATTTTACCGTAACTCCGTCCCTTATTTTTCTATCTGCAATAATTTCATTTGTTTTAATTATGTCACACACATTATTTTAAATAATTAACTTATGTTATCCCTGATTCAATAGATCTTGGTGTGGGGTGTATAGGTGACAGGTCCAGGTGGAAGCGTGGTGTACTCTTTGAAGGGAACCTCTGGGGACAAGTTTGAATTCAACGCTGCACATAATGGCATTTACAAATTCTGCTTTATTAACCCTATTTCTACTCCTGAGACTGTTTCTTTCTACATTCACATTGGCCACATTCCTAACGAGCATGATTTAGCTAAAGATGGTCAGTTGCAGTTTATTTTAATTTATTATATTACTATCTATTTCCAATTAATAAGCATTAATTTGGTTGGGTTGTTGGTGTGTGAAGAGCATTTGGACCCTATCAATGTGAAGATTGCTGAGTTGAGAGAGGCATTGGAATCTATTGTATCAGAACAGAAGTATTTGAGAGCCAGGGATGCTAGACATCGATATAGTAAGCTACGTACCTTTGTTAGTTACGTTCTTAATGCATGATTATTGTGATTAATTAATTAATTTATTTTGGTTGATAATTGATACAGCAAATGAGAGCACTCGAAGAAGAGTAGTGTTCTACACAGTGCTGGAATATGTGTTGTTCGCTGCTACAAGTATATTGCAAGTCGTTTACATTCGTCGCCTCTTCAGCAAATCTTTTGCTTACAACCGAGTCTAACCAACCCTACTTCTTCTTCTTCATTCTACAATTACGTACAAATTTGATCATAATAAGCAATGTACTCTGAATAAGTTTCCATTGTTTATTACAATTTATTGGAGTCAACTGAATTGAATGTTATACAAATGGGAGGGGTTATCTGCGTAGCAGAATAAAATTGTCTATATGCTCATTTCAATTTCTGATACATGTTAAGATGGCCTATGCCAAAAAAGAATGGTATACCGTATACCAATATAAGTATTGATCATTCATTGGAATTGCATACCCTTAGCTCCCAAAATGCAAGCTAAGATTTTTGTCCATTTCACGCTTTAAATTGACCAGACAAGTAAGAGATAAACCTCCATAAATATTTGGAATCAACTAATTAACTGAGTTCATGCACGTTTACGTTAATCTTCGGCTCCTACTGTATAATCAGTCATCTAATGTCCCCTTTAACACTCTAATAAGGAATGAAGGATTCTGTATTTTGTACCCCATAGTGCCATGCATTTTTACGTCAAACAATGCTTTCTCTTTTTTAAATTATTGCCGCTTTTGCATTTCTTTTTACTGTGCAATGCGTGTTTTCAATTCCTATCTTTTGACAACAAAAGAAAAGCTTTGTGCTAATTACTTGCATTGCCAATTAGTTACAGAGCAAATATCTAAGTATAGAAATTAATTAACTGAAATACTATTTGTCATTCAATCCACACTTGATTTTATAATAATTCTTTAAAATTATATGGTATAATCAAATACTTTTATTACGTGATAGTATATAAGGAATTAATAATCGCATTTTCAGTGAATAATAATGGTATGCCACGGTGACGTGTATGAAAAGTGATCATAAATTAAGGTTATAACTAACATACACACATAAAGTAATGTTAATAAATAAATAATATTTCCCGCGGCGGAATACGGAGGGAAGACATAATCACGTAAGACGCAGAGTGGCGCCTTTCTTTCATCCTTTCAACCATTCTCCGCCCTTCTTTTCTCTTCTCTTCTCTTCTTTCTTTTTCTTTTCCGGCGAAACACATGATCAACATTGAGGAGGTCCGCCTATATTGAAAAAAAGAGAGAAATTCAAGAATTAGATCTTTGTTTGTTTGATTAATTAATGGCAGCATTGATGATTCAATTTCATGCATAACCTGAGAAAATTGGGGGAAGACGAGGATGAAATGGGTGACATTGCTTAAGGACATCAAAGACAGGGTTGGTGTTGGTCTCGCTCAACAACCGCCACTTCATTCTTCTTCCTCCGCTCCTTCTTCCTCCTCTTCTTCTCCCACTTCTCGCGATGCCAATGCCTCTTCCTCTTCATCTCCTGCTTCCAGGTTCATCCACCTTTTCTTTTTCTCTTCCAATTCACTCTTTGCATTGCATTGCCTTTCAATTTTCTTCCTTCATATTTATCAATCTCAGCCACTGTTAAGCTACTTTTCAGGTTTTCCCCTTCAAATGCTAGTAATATCTAAGTTTTTGCAACTAGGGTTTTTACTCTTTCAGTTATATATCAAAGCTTAACCACCTCTGCTCTGTGGATATAGCTCCATTTGGGATCCGCATGTAAATTTTGGTATTCAAGCATACCAGTTCACCAAATGCTTTAATTGCGCCAATTATTAACTTCACAAATCTGTGCATTGCTTGATGCTTACATACATGTACAATTTTATGGTCATATAGTAGTCTAGACATATTTTAGATCAGGTCCTACCTTTTTTTTTTTTTTTTTTCTCCTTCCTCTGCTTTGATTGTGGTGTACTTGTGATCATGATCTTTTAACCTTCAAACCAGGGAAATACATGAACTGGAATTGGCATTCAAGAGATCTTGGGATTCTTTTCGGTCATCCGGCTCTGAGAAGGTTCTTACATGTCGTTGTTTAGTTTCTCTGATGGTCTTGTGGATATTTCATCTGGTATGATATGTTACAGTGAATGATGAGTTGCTAATCCTGCCTCGTTTACTTGCAGAAAAAGGAAGCCGCCTTGAATTCATGTGTAGATATCTTTTGTAGACTAGTAAAGCAGCATGCTAACTTAGCTCATTTACTCACCAAGTAATAAAACAAATTCTTCTTTGCTTCTTTGTATTCCTATACCTGCCTTATTTTATTTGCAGTAGGATAGCTTATGATGAGATGCTAGTTACTATGAGGTTGTGGAGTTTGTTATTGTTGTTGTTGATGTTGGAGAAGAAGATGAAGAAGTATTCACCTTTTCATTCTTTTAGGAGTAAATTTAAATATATATTACAAAATAAATTTGACTACTTAAGAGTTTATTTGTGGCTTTCCATTTCTTTCTCCAATGATCTTGAGAAAAAGTTTATGGGACAATATATTTTTGGGCTTATATATATATATTTGCAATGTTTATTGAATCTAAAATTTCTTACAGATTTGCAACTGATTTTGACGTTGTTGTTGGTGCACAGGTTAGTTGAAGCCCATATATTCTCTTTTGTTGTTGGAAGAGCATTTGTTACAGATATAGAGAAGCTAAAAGTCAGCAGTAGGAAAAGATCTCTAGATGTTACTCAAGTTTTAAAGTATTTCTCTGAAGACACAAAGGTTTGACTTAGATCTTAATTGAATATTGTGGCCCATTTTTAGTTGATTATTTATTTAAAATTTCACTATGATATGCTTCTTGCAGAACGACATTAGTACTGGAGCAAATTTATTGTCTGCATTGGAAATCCTTGTATCTGAGGTATGCATTAACTCAAAGAGTTTTGACTCATTCACCCAAATGAGTAGAAACCAAAAGTCTTGCTCAAAGTAAAAGCAGACAGCAAGTTTGAACGTAAAACCAACGGCACTAAATATATTATGGGTTGATTATTATTATTATTGTACATGAATAATTTGTTATATGATTTGATTTTAGACAATATTTAAATTAAAATGTTAAAAAATTGATTATCCCCTGTAGTGATAACAGCTTTGTGGTTAAGAATGACTGAAATCTGTCAAGTTTGAATGATTATTGATTTTCGTGGCCTGCTTTATATGTTCTGGTTATTGTGAAGTGGAGTGTATTTTTCCTTACAAGAATTAAGCAACACTGTTAAGCCGTAAATTAATTTTGCAGCCTGTTGACAAGCAATCTTTACTTGACTCTGGGATATTCTGCTCTCTTGTTCATATTCTCAGCACTCTTCTAGACCCTGATATAACCTTTCAACAGTCAAATGATGAAGGGCCATCAGAGTTGCAAAAATGTCATAGTGGCGAGGTTGGGCAAGTTCGCCAGCTTGAGGTTCCTTTCTCTCCCTGATATGCAAATTTTTATGTTTGTCTATTGGCATGTTCATTGCATTGCATGCTAGTTGCTTGAGGCTTGGAAATGGAGTATTTTCTTACTTTGTGTTGATGACAACCTTAGTTGGGCAGACTGTTGATAGATTATGTCTATGAAATTTGATTGAAGATTTAAATTCCAATTGCTGTTATCTCATAATATGTATCTCTATATAGCCCTACTCCAAACCTTTTTGGAAAAGCATAGGACTTAAAAACGTGGCTTAACTTTATTGTGAATAAAGAATAATAGGGGTCCTCAGGGGTTATACTTGTGCACATCTTTTTTCTGGCAGCAACAACAGCCAACATCTTTTACTATTTTTGCATTAAGTTGGTCCAACTATTTACCTTCAAGCTATTTTGTAAATATTTCCTAGTCAAACTATTTTACTTATGCAGGTAGAGGGAAGTGTTGTGCACATCATGAAGGCACTAGCAAGCTATCCATCAGCAGCACAGAATTTAATAGAGGATGACTCACTTCTGTTACTTTTTCAAATGGTGTCCAATGGGTCTTTGATAGTTTTCTCTCGCTACAAGGAAGGACTTGTTCCATTGCATTGTATTCAACTTCATAGACATGCTATGCAGGTACTTCAAAAATGTTTTATGAATATTTCTTAATAAAGGTAATTTGATCTGGTTTTTGTTTGTGGAATATTCATGTTGTTGATTGTATAATTTTAGATACTTGGTCTTCTTCTGGATAATGACAATGGAAGCACAGCCAAGTACATCCGAGAGCATCATCTGGTATAATTGCTAGTTTTCAATCAACTTTCTTTTGTAAGTAGAAGATGATTATCCCAATAGTATCTGTAGAAATCTGTTTTACTTTTTCGTGATGTTACCAACTTTCCATCAGTACTGAAATTTCTTCTGCTTATCCAAAGCAATTTATGAGGGGTGTCCTATAGTTTGTCAAACTGTATTGAAAAATAACTATTGAAAAATCATGTCTCATAGTCTGAAATAACTTGTCTTCCTGATTATGTTGGTTGATGATGCTGTCATTCTCTTTTTGCTCATTAGAATTAGAGTTTGAAATGTTCAAGAAATATCACTTTTATGCCAAGTGGGGGGTAGGGTTAAGCACAATATCATTGTTCTGGCATGATACTGGTGCAATATTGATAATGACTTATATTGTTGATGGAATTTACTTTATTGTTTATAGTAATATCTTGTCATTTATCTTTCCTCCAAGCAGATAGAAATTCTTTTATTGGCTGTGAAAGAATTTGATCCTCGTTGTGGTGATTCCGCATATACCATGGGCATTGTTGATTTGTTACTCGCATGTGTGGCGTTGTCGTATAGACCTGGTAATTTACTATTCATATTTTTGGCTTTCCGTTTTAAGGTATTGAAGAAAAAAAAAAAAACGAAAAGAAGAAAGGAAAGAAAAGGAAGAAAGAAAACAGAATGACTGGGTTTCCGGTAGATGTAGTAGCAATTTTCATGGTCTAAAATCTGGTTAATTTGTCAAGGATTTATGTTTACTTGTTTAGCCACCCCACTATGACTTGCATGTGGCTAGTTCTGATATCTTGTATTTGGTTTGCAGAGGCTGGTAATGTCAGACTGCAGGAGGATGTTTATGATGCCCATGGATATCAATTCCTTGTTCAATTTGCACTAACTGTTTCCAACATGACAAATAGTCAACACCTTCTTTCTTCTCATTCCAATATATCTAATGATCAAGATATTCCTTCAGATGGGTTCAAAGATAGCACAGGAGAAAGTTTCTGTGAACATGAAAATTCCTCCCTTCAATCAGTTCAAGGCCTTTCGCCCACATTATCTAGGTTGCTAGATGTTCTTGTTACTCTAGCTCAAACAGGGCCAAATGAATCTTCACAGTCTTATGGAGGCAAGGGTTTTAAATCTTTTCAAACCAAGGGTAGTAGTCGTAGCAGAAGCAATGCATTATCTTATGATTGGCCTGGAGATGAATTATGGGAGAAGGATGATGATAAAATTAAGGATCTTGAAGCAGTCCAGACACTACAAGAGATTTTGCTCAAAGCTAATAGCCAGGAACTGCAGGCTGAAATATTACATAGATTGTTTAAGATTTTTTCAGGCCACATAGAAAACTACAAGTTGTGTCAGA
>JASCZI010211704.1:24266-39876 GCA_036250425.1 Stylosanthes scabra | reverse complement strand
ATTTTTTTTTTTTTTTTTTTTTTTTTTTTAATCCTTCATTTTTATGTTCTAAGGGTCCAGTTACTTTAATTCAATTAAATCTACTCTGCGTTTTTCTATGATACAGCATGAACAGTGATGACCTAACATTGACTGGTCAAATTAGGGAAATAAAATGAATCAATTAAGGCCTCAAACTAGGTTATAAATCTCAAGTTTATAGTTGCTTCACTTCAGAAACCCTTCATAAACAAATTATTGAATGATTAACAGATCCTCAATCATAGATAATTAGAAAAGCGACTAAAATAACATGAATCAGAACTATCTAAGTGTGCATCAGTAGTTATTGTTTCCATCTTCAGTTATTCTTCACATAACCTCAGGAAATTCAGAGAACAAAAATTAGCCATAAACCACAAAACTGACAAAAAAGTGAAGCCGATGAAACTTGGAAAGAACAGAGAATAGATCAGGTAATCAAAAATCTAATATAAAACGGAAAACAAAACATAATATATGGAAGATAAAGCGAGAAGAATTAAAGAAATTAAGATTGATGTTTCTACTACGATTGCAACCATATGGCGGTGAAGTTTTTTTTTTTTCGTCTAACCTGTGGCTGGCGAATGTGACTGTGAAGTGGAGGTGGAACCGCCGCTGGAAAAGATGCCGGAGTTAGAGAACACGCACCTTCGTCTTAGAGAGAGAGAGAGAGAGAGAGAGATACACACACGCAAAATACTGTGATTGATGGTGAATGACTGAATGTGTGTTCCTATATATATTTTCTTTTTGTTTTGGTGAAAAACGGGCCTAAGCCCAATAAAAAATAACGCAATAAATTAGCCCATTGTGATTTCATCGTGACCTCTTTATGTAGTCATAACAGATACAGCCTGAACAAAAAAAAGAAACAGATACAGAAACCAGGACCAAAATAATTTTTTAAAAAACAGACACAGACAAAAATATATACGCCAACCAAAAAAATAAAGCTTAAATATCTCATGTATCATAATACAGTAATTTTATATTTGAATATCTAACATAAAAATATTTTTTTTACTTATCAATTATATTTGAATATGATGACACAAATGTATTTTTTAATTTATTTATTATGCTAAAAAAATTTAATTTAAATAAATTTTTTTAAATATATATAAAAATTATATCTTACAAAAAGATTTTTTTTATTTTTTACTCATTTTACTTTTACTATTAAAATTTTAACAAACACACAAAAAACTTTAAAATGTCTTTTCTAATAATAGTGCTCAAATAAGTATTAACTTTTAGATACGAATACAAAGTCAGCTACTTTTCTTTTAAGGATTATCAAGATTCAAAAAAATCGTGTCTCTGATAGATTTTTTTTTTTTTTTTTTTTTTGAATAAGGGTGAATATAAGTTGACAAACATTACAACAGATCCATCATATTTCATTTATTATCAACACATAACAGCTTTTAATTAGTGATGATAAATTATTGACCACCATAAAAAAGGCCATTAGATCAGAGTCTCCACCTATTAAGAATGGTTTACATGTAAATATAATAGCTTATAATAAAATAAAAATATATGATTATTTATTGTTCTTTATTTTAATTGAGAGCATGACATATTTTTCCCCCTTAATTGAAACGAGGGCCATAATTTAAGTACCACCTTTATTTATCATACAGGATATGATATTTCTATAGTACTATCCCTTGGTTTATTGTTACTAGTTACTACTATGTAGTTTTCAATCCCTGATTCTGTGTATATTGGCCACCAATCTCTGCATTTAGAACCAAATCCACTAGTTCAGTAGCACCATTTCTCTATATTTCATAATTCTGAGAATGCTCCAAGAACACTGTACTAGCCACTGGAAAAATATTAATAACTATAAGATCTAATGATATGTCATGTTTGTATTTATGAATCAATATTTTTCATGAACCTGATGAGACATAATCTCCACCAAATCCATCTCCTTCTTAACAACATGAGGATTATTATTATTACTACTAGAACATTGTTGCATCTTTCCATCATCAAAACCTTCATGATCATCCATTGTAGGAGCACAAGGAACATCATCCAGCAGAGAATCAAGACCACAATCCTCCTGAATAAACAAGTTATCATCGAAACACAAACCCGGAACATCATTAAAATCATAACTCGGCACCATTCGATCATTGTTGGATTGTGCTGGTGCTATTACTATTGCTTTGCTTGTACTAGTGTTGTTGATCATGGCCTTGTTATTAGGATAAGATCTTTTTGTGTTGTTTATTGGTGGATTATTGTTGTCCAAGTTGAGGCTCTTGATGTAATCTTGTAGAAGAGTGTTTCTTGGGTATTTTGATGATCTGCATTTTCTTTTTGAGTTTTGCCTTCTCTTTGTTGCATTCCAGTGGTTCTTGATTGAGTTCTCACTTCTTCCAGCCAATCTTTTTGCAATCTCTGCCCATTTGTTCCCTATCTCTTTGTGAGCTTCGATTAGTATCTTGTCCTCTTCATCAGTCCATATCTCCTTCTGCAAAATGACCAACAAGTTAAATCAAGAAAATACAAAAGAAAATTCGTGTCGAAAAAGTGAAAATTCATATACAGTTGTCTTCATACAAAGCTAAAATTGACAGTTGTCGTGAAACTACTTGCTTCAAAAGACAACATGAATTGTTATATCTCTAACACACTCTCTCACGCAATATCTCTTTCTTTGTTTTGGATTTGCGTGATTTTTGCATACGCGTTCTTTCTTTTATTTGTCTTATGCTAAATTCTTTTTTTTGGGATTCAACAAGAATTAAGTTCAACCTTTTCGGTCATAAGTTCTGATACCATGGCATAAAACTAATTGTTTCAAAAGCTTAAGCTGATAGGAGGAAGCAACATGAACAATTATATTTCTAACAATAGTTGAAAACCTTTCACTGTCAACTTCACATGAAAACAACTGCACACGAGTTTCTACCATTATTATAGAACCCTAAACTATATTATATATATATATATATATATATCCATAACGTTTTTCTTGTATTAATTGAGAGTGAAAGAACCATAGGATGATGCATATATATATATATGTCTAAAGATAAGATTAATGGAACCTTAATATCAGGTCTTAGATGGTTATGCCAACGCTCCCTGCATTGTTTCCCTATCCTTCCAGGCAATGTCTAAGCAATATGAGACCACTTCCTCACACCATATTGTTCAACCAATTGGATCAGCAATCTGGTTGTTGTAAAATCAAAACCAAAATAATCAATGTGAACACAAAAAGAATCATATGAATAAAGCAACAACATACATATTTCATCTGATTATTTTATGAATTAACCTGTCTTCCTCTGCTGTCCATTGCCCCTTCACCATGTTTAGCTTCTTATGAGCCTTAAACGCCCTCCTAGTCGTTGTCAGAGACGCGCCATTGTCTTTCGCCGGAGAAATGCATGAGACTTCATCCGGCACGATGAAATTCAAAGGTTTGGTTTCTAGAGGATTAAAGTTTGAGTAACCTTGTTCAGCAAGAATCATATCAAGTTGATTTTTCCTTGGAAGGTTTAAGCTATAACCTTCATATTGGAAGTTGTTCATAACATCAGTGTGGCTTCCACCACCACCATTATCACTCTCAACAAAATGCTTATTGCCCTCAAAAAGTTCCAAATCCCCTTGGGAACAAACACATGATGTTAAGTTCCCAAAAGGGTCAATACTTAGAGGATTGGATGATGAAGACCCATTCACATGATTAAAGTGATGATGATGATCATTGTTGTGAAAATCATGCATGAAATTATTTTGGGATGAAGGAGGCTCAAAAGGAAGGTTACTAGCTTTCAGGTTTGGTTTGAAGTAGTTTTGATGCAAATCCATTTCTTGTAACAAGACATGGTTTTCTCTGAGATTATTATTTGTCTCAAGGTTCATGGCAGAATAATAAGGAGTAACAGAAAGTGATCAAGGTAACAGAAAGCAATTTGTGTTACTTAATAGGAAAGAGTCACCATGCTTATTAATTGCAAAGCAATTAAGATATGATGCATCAAATGGCCAGGATTATTACACCCTACTAAGATTTCATTTTCATGGCCATGTTTAATTTGTAACTGTTATTACATATTAATGCAGATCTAAGTATAATGTATGCGTTATGGTATTTATTTACTTGGTTAATAAACCATTATTTTGGTCAAACCTTCCTCTGACTATAAGTTAAGTTATGCAATTGTTTGTGATGGCAGTAGTGAATCAATGCTGGTCAACGTTGAGAAATTGACTCAAAAAAAGAGCATTTAGTTCTTTGTTATTGTAATAAATTGGTAAGGTATTCAGTTCAATTTGGTCACTTACTAGGTGGAAAGATCGTTAGTTTGAGATAAAGAAGCAAATAAATGAAAAATGATGAGTCAAATGAGTTAAATATATTTGGAAGCCCTAATTTAGAATGTAACATACTATTTTTTACTCTTAGCATAAGTTTCACTTATACAATAGACTAATTAAAGAGAATCTAATGATTTACACAATAGCACTCCCTTTTTTTTTTTTGTTCTGTTTATTTATTAGGTATCCACAATTTCACTCCCTTAGGCCTTATTGTTGGCATAGAACTTGTTATTCTTGTTAGTGTTACCTTTCTCACTAATCCATATCAGATTCTCTAAAATGCTTTCTGTCTGTTTTTTTTTTTTTTTTTCCCAAACTCACCAAGCAACCAACAAAAAGATATTTCATTTCAGCTAATGAACAAAGAAATTTAATGACTAGCTTTTTTAATTATGTTTTTATTTTACTTATTCTCATTCCTTTCTCTTACCTCGGAATATCACAATTTCACTCACCACCAATCAACTGCCACCATCCTGCCCACCACCCCCTATCGTCGGCTGAATTTCCTTTGAATTTTTTATTATTTTTTCAAAAACTAACTCATGAGGTGAGGATAGATATTCATCATGAATGTGAGATTTATAATATTATTTTAATTTTTATGTTTATTTTGTTCTTACAACAAGTATATTATTGATGGATTTTTATATTACTCGGCTGAATTTTTATTTTGGGGTAAATTGAGAGGGTCTATGCCTAGAGAAAAACAGAAGTAGTTGGAGGGTCCTAAGACCCTACAATCTTGCAACAATAAGGACTCTAACTCTAATTTTGGTTTGGAATCCAAACTGCCTCTTCAAGATCAAGATATGCTTGGCAAGTCTGAAATTTAAAAAGATATATTGTAACTAATAAAGAATTAATAATAATTAGTTAATTTTTTATGAGAATCAAATTCTAATGAAATAGCTCACTTGAAATTCAATGAAACAAATTTTTCTCATTAGAAATTTAAAAAAGCAGACCATTCGAAATCTAGTAAAACAGAATTATTTAATGAATTGAATTTTATTTTTATTGTCAGGTATTGTTGATTGAATTTTTTAAAGTTATATGTGGAATAAAAAAAGCGCACAGGCCCCTTAGCCTAGTGGTGAAACCCTAATATCCCATGCTTGCAAGTTGCAATTGGTGTATTTGAGTTCAAAACTTAGCCTAATTGTTACTAAATTGTTCTCCTTCTTGAGCTGCTTGTGTTGCATAATTGATACCTAATTGATTGGCAATAATATGGTAATGTATAAGTAGTTAAGAAAAATAAAACTCTTATCTAAAACAAATGCATCTATTTTATTAATGAATTTAGACTAAGGTTTGTCCAAATGCATTTTGTTGTTCCCAAACAGACAGATTTAGGTCACCGATGTCTGCTTGTGTTATTTCTTAATAGTTTACTCCTTTACATTTTTAATGTATCCATAAGTGTTAAACTATGCGATATATACTATGGCAGACTACTATAGACTATAGAGTATTAATCAAATCTACCAACGTTTGGTACTTTGGTTAGATCTTGGTAAAATGAATATATAATTAAATAAATCATATTCAATACTAGAAAAAGTGAATATTTGCTCATTAATTAACAAAATCTTCCTATGAATAGAAAATTTAATTTAATTTAACTGACATAATTCTAATTGGCAATTGGGCATGGCAACCTCAAGTCCTCAACCGCTCCACTTAAAAAGAAAGAAAGAAAGAAAGGTGGCCGCTAGCCATATAATGGTCCGAGATAAAAAGTCCCACTTCACTTTCTTCCTTTTCTTCATTTACTCCTTTCTTCTCCAACCACATTATTTTGATGTTACCTTTTCAATTCCAATAGGGTCAATTTTGACACGTCTCTCCAATATAGACAACTCTCCTATGACAAAGAAAGCAGAACATGGCAATGGCCACTTAAGCACAAACATCATACATGTACCCCACCAATTAAAATAAAAATCCACTTCAAATTAAAAAAAAAATAGATATTAATAATAAATTATGCTAGGTATACACGAAAATCATAATGTGAATCTAACTGTTATTAATGAGTGTAAATTAAAAAAACACTTACATTAGAGTAAGAATATCCCTTCTATATTATATACTGTTTTATACTATATTTTAATATATATTTTATACCTATCTAACTACTTTAGGGTGCATTTAGTTCTGGACACTGGGACTGAAACTGAGGGACTGAGAGTTAGTATTGTGTTTGGTGAATAGGGACTGAAACTAAAATTTCAGTCCCAATCTCCAAATTTTCAGTATTTTCAGTACCTCCAAATATAAGGAACTTAAAGACTAAAGACTAAGACTGAAATTTTATTAACATTTTTACCCAAATTACCCTCATTCAACAATTGTTATTCCTATACTACCTCTTCTAGTGTCACTGGGCATCAATCACCACATCAGCACCACAGTATCTTATCAACCACCACACCACCGTCGCCACCACCCCCAACAAAAACAACAAAAACAACAACATCAATATCATTCACCGTTGTTAACTCTGTCGACACCACCAAAGGAAACATGCCTCCAACCTCCAACAACAACTCCGATTCACCACCGGCTATCCCCCCGCTGCCGCACCACTGGAAGAATTCGAGAGCTTCAACAAGCGGCACTTGGAGGAGAAGTTTGCGTTGTTAAACACTAGGATCTACAATATTGATCTTGCGGTTGCAAGTACGACGAGGCTGTTGGGGATCCTTTGTATCTTCTTTCGCGGCGGTACCAGTTCGAAAAGCTTCGTTGCCTAACGTGCAGGCCGACGCAGATCTTCCTTAAGAACAAGAATGTTGAGATGGTTTCATAGTATTAAGATGGGTTCATTCAGGAGCAACAAAAAGGGTCATCTCAAAAAAGAAAAAAAGAAGCAACAAATAGGGGTTGAGAAGGATAGAGTGGTGTAGCGACGAAAGAAGGAATAAGATTGTTCAGGAACAATAGTTTGGGCTTCGTTCGGAAGCAACAATTGGTTTTATTTTTTAAATAATAAGAATATTTAGTCATTTCATTATTTTAGTCTCCACACAATTTTATTTTATACATTTTAAACCAAACACAATATACAAACTTAATTTATTCTCAATATCTTAATCTTAATCTCACAGTTTCAACCCTGCTGCTAAACGTACCCTTATTAATGTACACACAAGTTGATTTTTTTTTTTTTTACTACACACAAGTTGAATATACCATTAATATTTTTGAAAAGATCATGAGAAGCATTGAGATTCACACATCCTTTCCATGATTAATTTCATATTCCCTAAAGGTTTGCCAAAAAGAATGAAAGCATAGGAAAGTGGTTCCTAGAGAGTCAAAATATATATAAATAATCAACGAACCGTTTGTGTTGTGTTGTGTTGCTGTTCCATCGGATTTTCGAACATGCAGAGCGCGGCTTTCACTCTCTCCCTCTCCCCTTTCCGCAAACCCTTCCTCCACCACCATCTTCCTCTCTCTTCTTCTCCTTCTTCTTCCATTTCCACTTTCACTTCCAAACCCAACCTCTTCAATGTGGATTCTTCACCCTCTTCGTTTTCATGTTCATTATTCCTACGCCAACCACCAACACCATCATGGTCTCTTTCTTCTTCTTCACCCTCCGATCATGGCCTCGTCCCCAAGGCTGCAGCGGAGACTAGTGCCAGCGAAAACCGCAGCGCCGGTGGTGGCGACGTTTTGCTCAGAGCTTTGGAGCTAGGAGCCTTGTTTGCTCTTTGGATCATCTTCAATATATACTTCAACATCTACAACAAACAGGTCAATACATACATATCATCATGAATTGTTTATTTTTTTCTTGTGTCTTAAGGTAAATCTGAATTTGTTGTTAACAATAATCACACAGGTATTGAAGGTGTACCATTTTCCTTTAACTGTCACCGCGGTTCAATTTGCTGCTGGAGCTGCCCTTGTGTCCTTTATGTGGTGTTTCAATCTTTACAAGAGGCCAAAACTCAGTGCTGCTCAGGTATTTATTATTCTTCAATCATGTTACTAGTATACAAATTTGGCCCCTCAGAAAAATTTTCATTCTATAGGTTTGATTATTCTATTATGACATATTTGACTATTTTAATGGCGATTATTGAATTCAAAATAAGTGTAAAACAATATGTATTAATATATTAATTTAGTTGGTGATTTTTTGTGTGTAAGTGGTATAGTTATTGTATTATTACATGTTATGGCAGCTTGCAGCAATATTGCCACTGGCTGTGGTACATACTTTGGGGAATCTTTTCACTAATATGAGTCTTGGCAAAGTTGCTGTGTCTTTCACACATACAATAAAGGCAATGGAGCCTTTCTTTTCTGTGATCCTTTCTGTTATGTTCCTTGGAGAGGTAATTACAAGTTTACAGCTAGCTGAAGAATGAAATGAACACATTGAGCTTTTCAACATTCAATTGTGACTTTTGTTTTCTGATCTTAATAACTCTTTTAATTTGTACTTTCTTATAGATGCCTAACGCATTGGTGATTGGCTCCCTTGTGCCTATTGTTGGTGGGGTGGCACTGGCTTCTGCTACTGAGGCTTCTTTCAATTGGTAAGATCTCCCTCCTTCTTATTTGAACATTTACAAGTCAATGATTTATAGATTTCTAAACAAGATCTAAGAATAGGATTGTTAGAACGTTTTTGTGATTTGAATTCTCATATGCGCATCTGTTTATTTCACCGGGATATTATAAAGGACTGGATTTTGGAGTGCAATGGCTTCGAATTTGTCAAATCAATCTCGTAATGTTCTTAGCAAAAAGCTCATGGTTAAGGAGGAGGTAACAATCTAAAGCCATTTCCAAAAGCTTAGCATTATTTTTATGCATATTGATACTGTTAACTTATATATGTTGTTATTTTGTTCTTGTTAGGAATCAATGGACAACATTACCCTCTTCTCAATAATAACAGTTATGTCCTTCCTATTGACGGCACCTGTGACTCTCATCATGGAGGGTTTCATATTTTCCCCTTCTTATCTGCAATCTGCTGTGAGTATATCTATAATATTAATTGAGGGGTTAAAATTGATACAATTGGTGTTAGCAATTAGCATTCTTACAAATCAGAATATACTATGGTCTATGGTGTTGAGGGGACTAATATATGTTCTCACTTGATCCTTGTTGACAGGGATTAAATGTTAAACAAATTTACATCAGATCTCTTCTTGCTGCACTCTGTTTCCATGCATACCAGCAGGTGAGTTTTTCTCTTGTATTCATAACCTTAATTTTGATATACAATAGTCCGAACACATCCGTCCTTTTTAGATGAACATTCACGCCGTCAATGTAGAAGATAGTTATTTTATTGGTATGACATTACGTAATTAGATGCACATGTAAATCTATTTCACGCTGACTCACATTGCATTAGAATTAAATTCTAAATGCTTTTGGTGGATGGATGTGTTTGTTTGTGTAGGTTGCTTACATGATATTGCAGAGGGTGTCACCTGTTACTCACTCGGTGGCAAATTGTGTTAAGAGAGTTGTGGTTATTGTGAGCTCTGTCTTGTTCTTCCGTACACCTGTCTCACTTGTGAATGCAATTGGTAAGAATGATTTCCATGTGAAGATACTTTGTATTGAAGTTGCTGAATACTGAGATTGTGAATTGCTGTTTTACGCTGCAGGCACTGCTATAGCTCTTGCTGGTGTTTTCTTCTACTCGAGGGTGACCAGAATTAAACCAAAAGCTACTTAGTTTTCAATTGTAAAATTTGTTACTTACATTACAAGCTTTTTAGTTTGTTCATTTTTTGTTTAGGTCACAATCATAGAGGAAGAGAGGGTCACTTTTTCTTGATCCTTTCAGTTCAGTTTTGTAGTGATTTTGTGTATATCAATTATCATTATTTAGGAAAATGATGGTTTGATTCCATCTGTTTACTTTACAACACTATACTAATGATCTCCTAATTAAGAGATCAATCACCTTATAATTCACCACCTTTTTTTTAACATTATTAGGAAACATTCTTTAGATGTTTATGCCTTCCTGTTTCCCAATCATTTCTTTACCACATAAAGGCAGAAATATTTTTGCATTTGTTGTAATTTTGTTAAGTTTAATTTTAATATATTTATAGTATAAATTGTTTTGACACAGTTAATTATTCATAGCTTCTTTTTTGTGACTATTGTTGGGTTTTGGGCTCCCTTTTTATGTGGAGAAAGGCTCAAATGCTAATATCCAGGCCCATGGAGATGTTAAACATGCTGGGGTTGAGTTAGGGTTGTAAAGAGGGGTCTCATTTGAACACAAACATTGAGAGAGGAAAAGAAGAGAGAAAGTTGTCCATATTTTTTTGCAGAGCAGCAGACTTTGAGTGCTCGTATCTCATTCGTTCACCGTTAGATTGTTGTGAAATTTTAACTGCACATTCACCTCATCTTGTTTTTCATTCTGGACGGTGGAGATCTTGATTGGAGGTCTGTGGTTGGATAAAATGACCACGGACAGAGGCTATGTATTTGTGGTATTTTCATCTTCTTTGTTCTTGTTTATGAGCTTTGAAGCTTGGGTTGTTTAGCTTGTTGTATGCACATTTTGTGCAGTAATTTGTGACTCTCTTGTACCCTATTTTTCATCATAGTGAAGCTATCTCCTGATCTTGGTAACTCGTGGTTTTTACTTATCATATTGAGAATGTTTTCCACGTTAAAAATCTTGGTGTGCTAGCTTATTTCTATTTTCTGGTTTTGGTTGATTTTTCGCTGCTATTTGGGTTATTATTGCTGCTGGTTTCACTTGATTTGAGTGGATATTGTTGCTCCTCTAATTCTTGCAAGTAGGGAATTGTGTGTTTTAATTTCTATCATTTGGTTTCAAAACTGAGTTTGGGTATTTGGTTGTAACTTGCTTGAAAGATTGAGACAAATAATAATACTAGTAGGATGATAAGTTTGAATGACACCAATTATCATTTATGGAAGAGAAAGTTGAAAAATTTGTTGTTTGTCAAAAAGCTGTATTTACCTGTATTTGCTACACAAAAACCAGAGGCAAAAACAGATGAAGAATGAGAGTTTGAACACCAACAAGTTTGTGGATTCATTCGGAAATGGATGGATGATAATGTTTATAACCACATTGCTAATGAGACTCATACTAGAGCTTTGTGGAATCAACTTGAATCCTTGTATGCATCCAAGTCTAACAATAATAAATTGTATTTTTTGAATATGTTGATGAATATCAGATACAAGGAAGGGTCACTATTATTGGATCACTTGAATGAATTTCAAGGGGTTCTTGATCAATTGTCAAGCATGGGAATCAAGTTTGAAGATGAGGTTTAAGGGTCGTGGTTGCTAAATACTTTATTATTGGATTCTTGGGAGACATTTTGTATCTCTATTACCAATTCTGCTCCTAATGGTGAAGTGACAATGCAACTTGTCAAATGTGCTATTTTGAATGAAGAGGTGAGAAGGAAGACTCGGAGTTCTTCGTCTCAATCTGAGATGTTGGTCACTGAAAACAGGGGGAAATCAGAATAGAAGTGAAAAGGATAGAAGTAAAAGCAGGAGCAAATCCAAATTAAGATACAAGAATGTTGTGTGTCATCATTGTCATAAAAATGGTCACATCAAGAAATATTGTTTTCTTTGGAAAAAGGAGAACAAAAGTAAGAAAGAGAAGAAGGATGATGGTGATGATCGTGTATTTTCTGTTTCATATGATCTTCTCATTGTGGATTATGAGTTCAAGGTCAATCTTGTTTTTGATGATGAGTTCAACTGGGTGATTGATAGTGGCGCCTCAATATATGTTACACCAAAGAAGGAGTTCTTCACATGTTACACTCCGGGTGATTTTGGAGTGCTTAAGATGGATAATGATGGCTTGGCCAAGGTGATTGGTAAAGGAGATGTGTATCTTGAGACTAATATGGGTATGAAGTTGCTACTCAAGGATGTTAGACACGCTCTGGATGTCTGCTTGAATTTGATCTCGGTTAAAAGGCTTGATAATGAAGGCTTTGTTAACACTTTCGGCTTGGGACAATAGAAGCTCACTAAATGCAACTTGGTGGTGGTTCGAGAGAAAGATACTTCAAGTTTGTATGTGATGCACGCCATGATTGCGAAAGGTAGTATGAATGAGGTTGAAAGTAAAGAAGTTTGTAACTTGTGGCACAAAAGACTTGGGCATATCAGTGAAAAGGGGCTTAATTGTTTGGCTCGGAAGGATGTACTTTTAGGTTTGAAGAATGCAAAGTTAAAGAAATGTTCTCATTGCATGGCTGGCAAACAAAGAAGATTATCTTTCAAGAAGCATTAGCCTCCAAGAAAATCAGATTTCTTGGAATTAGTGCACTCTGATATTTGTGGTCCTTTGAAGGTACGATCTTTTAGTGGTGTTCTTACTTTATTAGTTTTATTGATGATAATTCAAGAAAGTTTTGGACTTATGCTTTGAAAACAAAGAACCAAGCTTTGGAAAAATTCAAACATTTTCAAGCTTTGATTGAGAGACAAATAGGTAAAAAGCTTAAATGTATTTGCACTGACAATGGTGGTGAGTATTGTGGACCATTTGATGAGTATTGCAAATAGCAAGGTATTAGGCATGAAAAAACGCCTCCTAAGACACTTCAGTTGAACGGTTTGGCAAAAAAGATGAATAGAACTTTAATTGAAAAAGTTAGGTGTATGCTTAATGAAGCTAAACTACCCAAAGTCTTTTGGAGTGAAGCTCTACTTACAGTGGCTCATATGATTAGTCTTAGTCCTACAATTGTTTTGGACAATGATGTTCCCGATCATGTTTGGTTCGGCAAAGACGTATCGTATGATCACTTGAAAGTCTTTGGATGCAAAGCATTTGTTCATGTTTCAAAGGATGAGAGATCCAAGTTGGATGTGAAGACAAGGCAATGCATTTTTATTGGGTATGGTCAGGATGAGTTTGTTTATAAGCTTTATGATCTGGTTGAAAAGAAGCTTGTAAGAAGTCGTGATGTAGACTTTGTTGAAGATCAGACTATTGAAGATATTGATAAGGCATAGGAGAGTCAATCACAAGAGAATAGTGATTTGACTGATGCAGATCCGGTTCAGTCAATTTCGACACCAAATTTAGCAGAGAATGAAATTCAGGATCATATGCAACAAAATGAGCATTTGATTCCTGATGACCAAGAGACGGGAGATCGAACTGATGTTCCGGTTGATAATGATGTTGATGATTAACCTGAGTTACCTAAAGATCCACTAGGTTTTCATCCTAGGAGGTCCACTAGAGAGCGACGACCTTTAAAAATCTTGGTTTGCTAGCTTGTCTCTATTTTCTGATTTTGGTTGATTTGTCGCTGCTATTTGGGTTATTATTGCTACTGGTTTCACTTGATTTGAGTGGATATTGTTGCTCTTCTAATTCTTGCAACTAGGAAATTGTGTGTTTTAATTCCTATCAACTATTCTCGTATTTGTTACTTTTACTGATGTGCTGATATGTATTTATCAAAATAATTTCTTTTTCTATACGGTTTCTAATTTTATTCAAATTTTCGAAGCGGTGAGGCGATGATCTTCTAGTATTATAAACAAATATTTTATAATATTTTTATTTTTCTCTTCTTTTAGAGGGTCAGATGTCCTATTTTATGGTGCAAAATTCTAGAGATTTTTTTTTTAAATAAAAAATATAAGAATTATATATATGTGGATCGAACTTTTTATGTTTTTGTGTATTTTAATCGTAATTCTGAAAATCAGATTGGACCGGCCGGTCGAACCAATTAAATCGTGAACCGGCCAGAATTACGACTCGATTGATGCTTGAAATCCGCCTGTCTGCAAATCAGAATCAAATCAATGAACCTACCGGAAACCGCTCGGTCGGATCGAACCGAAATTCGGCCAATTTTTATTTTGTAAGAAAATTGATGCCCAAAAATGGGATGTGTGGGTTTCGAACTCCCCATCCTTTTATAAAGAACAAGTTCTCAAGTTCTCCTTACCACAGGCTTTGAAACATTTGTGAAAATCGTGAAAATATTGACAAATTATTATTTATATATCTAACATGTATTTTTTGTTAGATTATATTTATTTATCTTGATTTTAATGTACACTCACTTACTGATAAATTAATTATGATTTAGACACCAAAAAAAATTAACTATGATTTTATTTGTACATCATTATTAATATGAAATTAATTTTTATTAAATATTTACAAATTAAAATATAAACACTAAAACTTTTATTAATCTCAATTTTCTTTTTCACCAAGCTATGCATGATAAAATATTCTTTATTTTTTTATATAAAACTTCTTTCTAAGTTCTAACTAGTTTATATTTATTTTTGAGAAACTATACAGAACCCACAGCTTAGGGAACCAATGACCAACCAACAGCTTTATGGTGACGTCATTCACCAAGTTAGGATCGAAAATTAGGATTAAGCTTTGACCATCCAGTTTCATACTCCCTTCATGCATGCTGCTCACGATTGAAGGTTTGATCATCCACATTTGTACCTCCATTAATGCACATCGTTCAGCACTCTGCCGCTGCCTTTTACTCCGTCGCCTTCGTTTTGAGTGATCTCCGCCGCCGTTCATCCACCTTCTCCACATCAACGGCGACACCATTGTCAAGAGCTTCTTATTCTTCAAGAGGTTCTTTTTCTTCGTGAAGAGCTTCAAATCTTCTGCAGCTTTCTGTCGCCTTCTACTCCATCGCCTTCGTTTTGAGTGATCTCCGCCGCCGTTCATCCACCTACTCCACATCAACGGCGACACCATTGTCAAGAGCTTTTTATTCTTCAAGAAGTTCTTCTTCCAGAGCTTCAAACTTTCTGCAGGTTCCAGGATCTTACTTGTCCGAGCTTCTTCTTCTTCTTTCTTCCAAATGAGTTTTGATTTGAAAAACTCCTTCAATTCTTGTTGATTGATCATGGATCCTGAGAATTTTATTGATTATTGTCCTCAAATCATTGATGAAGATTCTACGGAGGTTTCACATTCTCTCTCAATTCCATTTTAATTTTTTTATAGCTATTATCATCCGAAACTCAATACTCTTATCATGTATTGTGTATCTTAGTTATCATATGTACTTTTTATTGTTTTATATTTATGCTAGTCAGGAACAACAGCCTGAAATTCCTTTTACTGAAAAAGCCCCTCAACATGAAGAGGTATTCTTTCAGGATACTTAGTGGTGTTTGATCTTTCAATATAAATACAACATGA
>JASCZI010211704.1:7602-24256 GCA_036250425.1 Stylosanthes scabra | reverse complement strand
GAATCATGGCCTACTTTTTAAATGTTATCTTTGTGAGAAGGATACTTAGTATTGTTTGTAGTAATAAAGTCTATCAACTATTCATAACATATTGTTATCATTCATATCAAAATCCAAAGCTTAAATGGCATAAATTGGAGCAGTACCCTGTTAAATATTTAGAAGGTCCCAGGTTCTAATATCTTTTAGGTAGGAGATAGTGCACTGCAACAAAATCAAGAGACAGAAAATAAAAGAAATGCAAATAAAATATGGACTAAAACCAGCCAGAAATCATTAACACATCGAACTTTGAACTCATCAAAATTTGTGGTCCATGTGTGTCCTCCTTTATTAGCTGTTGACAACCTTATATGGCCACAATGGTGAAATTGAAAATGCATGCTATGAAGATTGCAGAGTTAAAAATTTAAAGGTAATACTATTTATCTCTCTTTCTGGAAAATTTTCTAGTATAAAATAAATAAAATGATTATTTCCAAAAGAAAAATAAAAGCATATTAATTACGGGAATCCGTTTTTTTTTATTGGCGGTTGGTCACAGTTCGCCTAGTGATGCGGCGAATCGTGACCATGGGCGCAGTTCGCCTAATGTCTCGCGAACTGCAGCCAGATCGCCCAAGTATAAAAACCCCTCCCCCTTGTCATTTTCCACAGCAACTTTTCCACTCACTCTCTCACTCTCATTCCACTCTCCCTTATTCTCTCTCACTCTCAGGTAACACTCTCCCCTCTCTCTTTAATTTTTTTATTTTGTTTATTTATTTATTTTATTTATAGGTTAATTATTTACTTAGATAGGTTAATTATTTACTTAGATAGTTATTTATTTAATAATTTATTTATTTAGTTAATTATTTATCTACATGTTAGTTAATTAATGTTAGGGTATATAGAATTTAGTTATTTTTTTATTTAGTTATTTGTTTATGTGTTACTTAATTAATGTTAGAGTATTTAGAATTTAGTTATTTATTTATTTATATGTTAGTTAACTAATGTTAGAGTAATTAGAATTGAGTTATTTATTTTTTTTTATTTAGTTAGTTATTTATTTATGTATATGTTAGTTAAATAATGTTAGAGTACTCAGAATTTGCATATTTATTTATTTAGTCATTTATTTATTTATATGTTAGGTAATTAGTGTTATTTATTTATCCAGTGATTTATGTATCTATTTATTTATTTGTATGTTTGTTAATTAATGTTAGGGCATTTAGAATGTAGTTATTTATTTTTTCATGCAGTTATTTATTTATTTTATTTATTTATATGTGAGTTAATTAATGTGAGTGTTTTCAGAATGTAGATATTCATTTGTTTAGGTGGATAGTATTCTGATTTTACTATTATTGGTGTAGTTAGTGTGCACAAATGGATCAGAACCTACTCAGAGGCTACGAGGACAACTTGTACAGACTAGACGCAGAGTTCCATATTGCGGGGAGGCTTGGAGCACTGGTACGGAATGTAAATTAGTAGACTGTGGGTTAAAATCGTATTTTTAGGTGGTGTAATGTTTGACGTTATTTGTATATATTTCAGCCTGGCAGGGTTTTTGCGCACTCGGCGAATTACCTTACAGCGGCTCCATGAGTTTGCCAAGGAGTACTTTAGGCGAGCAGGCTTCGAGCATGTGGCGTACATGCTTGAATGGAATCATGATTGGGCGCTGGCATCCGCATTAGTGGAGCGATGGCGGCCGGAGTCCCATACCTTCCACCTGCCTTGTGGGGAGATGACGATCACCCTAGAGGACGTGGCCTATCAGCATGGGCTTGCCACGGAAGGGGAGCCCGTGAGCGGTTGCATGACTGGGTGGGAGACCTTTTATGACGGACGGATGATGGAGGATCTCTGCCAACAGTTGCTAGGTGCCGTCCCAGGGGAGAACGACAGGCAGGCTGCGGGGAAGTGGGTGGTGAACATGACATGGTTCAGAGATAGGGTCTGTCAGGGTGTGGGTGATGATGCCACGGAGGAGCGACTCATGCAGTACACCCGCGGCTATATCATGCAGATCATAGGTGGGATGTTGTTCCCAGACGCCTCAGATTCTCGAGTTCACATGAGGTGGCTACCACTGTTGGAGGAACTTGACCGCTGTGGCCAGTTGTCATGGGGCTCGGCTGTGCTGGCCTTCTTGTACTAACAGATATGTCAGGCAACACAGTGGGGGCAGCGGAACTTGGGAGGATGCATGACTCTTCTGCTATCATGGGCTTACCATCGCATTCCTCTATGTCGCCCTGACGGATTTGAGCAGCGACATTTTTCCTTGGCCGAGAGGTAAAAATTAAAAAGTTTATTTTTTTAATGTGTTAGTTGTTAGCATGTTAGTATGTCTTTTAAATAAACAAATTGGAATTATAGGTGGATAGGATACGAACCACCTCGGGACTGTGAGGAGACCAGATTGAGGGGCTGGAGGCGGATGCTGAACCGTCTCGAGATTTCCGACGTAAGTATCTTTGTTTGGTAACATTATACTGTGAGTAATTCTGTTATTTACAAATGTATGTTGGTTAATGTTTTGGGTACAAGTGTTATTTGATTATTTTTGTAGTGTATATAGTTGTGTTGGTTAAGTTTTTGGTAACATTATATTCATTTCCCGGGTTTTTTATCAGGTGGTTTGGACTCCGTATGCTGATCCCCTTTTGCAGCCAATTATTCCGTCGTGGCTAGTCCAGAGTATCGGCACGTGGCATGTGGTATGTCCGCTCCTCTGTTTTCCCATAGTGGAGTGGCACCAGGTGGACCGTGTTGTCAGACAATTTGGATCGAGGCAGCACATTCCGTCTCAGCCCCTGAACATAGACGAGATGCATGTTCACGACGGTCGTTGGGGCCGGGGGGAGTGGTACCCAGATTTCCTCCAGGGTTGGTATGAGATGTGGCGAGGGAGAGCAGCCCATCGATTACCCCTAGACCTTCATCTAGATCTACGGCCATCTCAGTCCTATCTGGAGTGGTACTTCCAGTGGGCAAATCTGGTCCTTGTGGGACGGGGGGACGAGCAGGATCAGCTTGTGCAGCACGTTCCCCTAAATCTTTCCGTGTATGATTTGCCTGCTCCTCAGTTGCATCGGCTAGAGGATGGCCACCTGCCAGAAGTACGCCCATGAGGAGGGCGTCAGATCAGAGTGCGCAACCGGAGAGGGGGCCATGCCGGGCTAGGCATGGGACAGGGGCCAGAGCAGGATCCGGCTCAGGAGCCACCAGTTCAGGAGCCCCCGGTTCAAGAGCCCCCGGTGCATCCATCAGAGGCTGGGCCTAGCCATGGGATAGCACATGGATCTCCGACTGATTGGTATCAATCATTCATTGGTGATCCGCAGGCGAGATCTTCGGCTCAGGCGGGATCTTCTGCTCAGGCGGTTGCATTTACGCGCTTGTCTTTCCGGGCACCGAGGCATGTTGATGATACGACCTCCTCAGAGTCTGCCTCGCATGGTGATCTTCGTGGGAGCATGCGGCCTTACACGAGCGACACCTCCTCAGACGCACTCGGTGATGACCCCCCACAGGGTAGGGGCCGCAGAGTGAGACGTCCTCCAGCCTGTGGCACAGGGGGTTGCCTTGAGGCTCCGCCTGCCAGGCGAGGCAGGCGCGGTGGTCGCCACGGCGATTAGTCGTCATTATTTTACCGTGTTTTATGTTATTTTTTTTATAATCATGAACCATTATGTTATGTGTATATGAACTAGTTGGTCTATTGTACATAGTGTTGCTTTTTACTTAGTTGCTTTTTTATAGTTTGATTATGTCTTCTGTTATTTTGAACAACTTTGATTAAGTCGATTCATATTTAAAATGCACTGCCGGTTTTAAACGTTACACATACATGATCGATCTAATAAATTCTAATCCGCCACCTCATGATTACCAGAACTAGAAGCACCCCCAGCAAGTGCAGTGCAAGTCCTGCGCGTGTGCCCTGTTTTGCGACACAATCAACACCTCTTTTCAGCGGTTTCCTCCCTGTCATCCATGTTGTTCCGTATCCGAGTTGAAACTGGACATCCCTTCCTGGATCGCAACAATTGTGGATTGGGACGAACACGAGGCCTCTCATATGCTGGCCAATCATTCTCATATCTAATTGGTCTGAACTCCGATCTGTAAACGGCGAACACACGTTCCATGCGATATACTGTGTCCACATACAACTTCCAATCAAATCTTGCATGCGAGCACATAGCTAGTACATGGCAACACGAAATGTGAAGTGCTTTGAAGTAACCACAATCACACTTACGATCTTGCAAGAGAACCTGATAACTTCGTGCCTGCCTCGACCCTTGAATGGCTGCAAATTCCTCAACGGTAAATGCGGACCGTGAACGATCAAATTGGTACACGTTCATTGTGTTCACGTGCTTTGAGTTGAACTCGATGGCCTTGATTAGTTTCTCCGAGAATTCAGCCCCCGCCTGCAACTGTGCATGAGCCTCTTCGCCTTTTCTCGCAAAGAGCTCGCCCAATCGATAGTAGGTTGATTTCACCAACGCAGTTATAGGTAAGTTGCGGGTGGCTTTCATTACTGCATTGATGCACTCACTTATGTTGGTCGTCATGTGGCCATATCTACGACCCGCGTCCGCATGTTGACACCACTGTTCGTGTGGAATTTCATCTAGCCAGTTACTGATGGCGATGTTAGCTCTTCTCAGCCTCTCATAGTAAACAGCGAACTCCCTTTTGGATCTTGAATATGCTGCGTTGACAAGAACCTTCTTCAACATTTTGTTCTTATAGTGACTCATGAAGTTTGATGCGATGTGTCTTACACAAAATGCTTGGAAGGCACTTGCCTGTTGCCAGCCACTTCCATCAGTGTCCATGGCAGCCTCAATTGACTTGTGCCGGTCAGAAATCACTAGTATGCCCGGTTGAGGTGTGACTTGCTGCCGCAGATGAGATAAGAAAAATAACCAGGCCTCCTTTGTTTCTCCCTCCACTAATGCGAAGGCAACAGGCACTATGTTAGAATTTCCTTCTTGGGCGATCGCCATGAGCAGTGTACCTCCATATTTACCGTACAAATGAGTGCCATCAATTGATATGAGTGGTTTGCAATGTTTGAAAGCCTGGTGGGAATGTCCAGAACAAGCGCTTAAATATGACACTGGTTGGATCACCGTCATACGGTTCATTTATAAGTTCAACCCAAGTTCTTGTATCAGTGGAAACGTAAGAATGATCTTCATCAATTAATATTAAAAAATGCAAATTCATCAGTGTTTAACGACACATACCAGGTAGGTACATCTGCATCGCGAATAACCATCAAGGAAGCTCATCATACTATTCCTCACAATCCCCATATATTTTTGCTATAACCCTCTGCTTCGCAAGCCAAACCTTTCTGTAAGATGTTTTGTAGCCAAAGTGATTCTCAACGGATCCTTGGAGAACTCTTATACTGATGGTTGGATCTGCTTTAACCATTGTGAAATCGCACCAGCAATAACCTTCGAGTCCAGCCGTTCGTGATCTTGCCCCATTGATGTTTGCAAGCATGAATGAGGGCCATTGTATCTCCTTACCTCCCATTTTTCTTGCTTACGGAGGTATGAAACATGAATGTTCCATTCACAACCCTTTCCAAATTCAGAGCACTGCACAACATACTTTAATTGGTCGCTCTCTAGTATCTTGAATTGCACAGCTCTCCTGATGCTATATGTCTTAACTGCTATGAGAACTTCCTCCTTGTTCTCAAATTGTTGACCAACCTCAAACTCAGTCGTCGGGTCATCATCAGGGCCTCCCTGACCCAAGCAGACATCCGAGTTCATCGCATCAAGATTCAGTGTGGAAAAGTGATCTGGATATTCGTACGGTTGAGAAATAGCGGGTTGTGCCAATGACACCTGTGAAATTCTCAACGAGTTTAACTCTTCCTCATCTTCGTCTCTTCCATCATCTTGATCAGGGTCAAGATGGAAGGGTTCAGTCATCAGATCTCCAGCCACGGATCCCTCATGGCTAGGGCCGTCAAAATGGGCCAAACCCGTCGGGCCAGCCCGTTTATCCATCTAAATGGGCGGGCTTTTGTCTCTGAGCCCGGACCGTTTAAAATCCGGGCTTAAAGGGGCTAGCCCGTTTAACCCGGAAAAATTCAGTCTTAAACGGGCTAGCCCGCGGGCTAAACGGGCCAGCCCGTTTATTTAATTTATTTTTTATTTTTCAAAAATAGCACTTTTTTATTATATTTTCTCGTATTCGACCCAAAAATCCGATTCATCAACTAAAAAACTTTGTTTTTTCTAAAGTTTTTTTTGGCTAAAAAAGGGATTTTTTTTTCAAAAATAATTTTTTTAATTAAAAATTAAAAATTTTATTTATTTTTTAAAAAAATAAATAATAATTAATTAAACGGGCTAGCCCGTTTATCCGTCGAGCTGGCCATAAATGGGCCGGGCTAGGAAAATTCTAACCCGTATAAAACCGGGCTTAAATGGGCTAGCCCGTTTACCTGCGGGCTAAACGGGCCGAGCCTAAATGGGCCAGGCCCGCCCGTTTGACAGCCCTACTCATGGCTTTCAAACTCCTCAGGCAACATGCCCTTTAGCAGTTCACTGTCGACCCCGTAATTAAACCCCTCGTTGCTGCCACCAGGTGAGTCGTTCAAATTAAACATCATTCTTCTAATATTTCTGCTCGCAGGTCTGGCTGATTGTGTGTCAGCACCGGCATTAGCGGAACCCCCTCACAACGATCAACTAGACAAACAAATAACTCAAGTAATAGAATCGTTGAAAAATGCTTATGCCAACCGCGAATTAATTTGACGTCATCATCGTCACGTAATCGATATCTGTGGCAAACAACAAACATCATGGTTATTTAATCACTGAACTAATAAAAATTTTGTTACCGCATCCATTATAATCAAGTTGACAAAGTCTTTCTTAGCTATAGATTATTACCTCTTGAACTGAAAATTGCCATCAACTTCCATGGGATATCTATAGTAAATTTTCGTCACACGTTTTGTGTCTTGCACCCCAATGGCGTGGGCAACAAAATTTTTCAGCGCCACTAAAGATCTCACATCTCGTGGTATTCATATGAATAGCGGCTGGTTAGAACAAAACACAACTGACCCATTGTGGTCTGCCGTGATTTGGCCATCATAATGAATTGATAATAACGGAGGCTCAGACATTTTAATTGATAGAAAACATAAATCTAATAACTAAATAGAGTAAAAAAAATGAAAAGTAAAAAAAATGGAAAACTTGAAAGGAAACAGAAGAAATATGAAGAAGTAGTGAGTAGAGTGGTAGAGTGAATTTTGTGTGCTTACTGAGCTTGGTTTGCTCTCTATTTATAGATGAAAAATGGTCACAGTTCGCCTAGACATTGGGCGAACTGTGACCACTCTGACATTTCGTACACTGATGCATGCAAAAGTGGTTATAGTTCGCCTAGTGTCTCGGGGAACTGTGATCATAGTTGCAGTTTGCCTAGTGATATGGCGAACTGTGACCACCTTTGGACAGTCGTAAATAATGTCTTATTATTTTTTTATTGGAAATAATGTATTTATTTATTTTATAACAAAAAATTTTCCCTCTCTTTATACTTTATGTCTTTATCATGGATCATTTTTAAGAATCTGGTAATGTATCCGAAAACATTTGAGTATGTAATACTACTATATTGAGTTATAAATGCACCATATTTCTAAAGGGATAGATACTATATCACAAATGTATTTTGGAATATTAACAACTCTGGCAACATTTATCAAAGGACAGTATGGGGTAAGGCTTCCCTTCATATGATTCCTTTGAGCAGCGGAAAATGTTCTTCTCATTCATTACTCAATAGTATCATTCATAATAGAATATTAACATGTAATATAATAGAGTTATTTATTTACAAAACTATAAGGGAATATTAAAATGTCTATGAACTATTCTTAATTCTCATTGTTTTCCTTTTCCTTCTATATTCCTTTTTTCAGCCCTTCTAGTTATCTCCTTTGTACTAGGAGCTGTAAATAGTTATCGAACTTCTTTCTTCTTGTCCCTATTTGGATTGTTTCGCCTTTTTGAAACAGTAAAAGCTTTCTACAACAACAAACCCCAAATTGTGTTGTAGTTGCTTAGGGCAATATCCAATACCAATGTTTTGCTAATTTTAACCAACTCTTCCTGTAAATAAAAATATAAAAAATTTGTTTAGTACAATCAGTTTATTATGTAGAAATTGAAATGTATAAAAAATATGTTTAGTGAGCTAGATATACTTACATTAGTATATGCAATGAGGTTGGAATCTTCGTTCCACTCTTCCATGAATTTGATCACATATATACCACAATCATCGTTGTTAGGTTGCTTTGGAACCTGGGCATATCGGCTTGGGAAACCAATTCCTTTGTGATTAAATGTGGGGATCACAATTTTCAGCATGTCCTCAATTAGCTTCCCCTAAATAACCAATTAAACAAAAATTAAACATTTTACTAGTAACATGATTAATAGAGACAAATAAACTAAGAAATTGATAATCAAATTAGACATACCACATATTCATCAACTAATTTTCTCAATTCATCAAATGGATGATCATACATAGAGTCCAAGACCAGTAAATCTCTTTTGTCCAAGTTAAATGCATACAGATACCAATGTAATCTGTTGCATACTGGTATCAGCCACTGCATGCATATAAAAATAAGAAAAAAATTAATGAGCTTATCATCTAAAATAGTATGCAGTTATCACTCGTTTTAACTAAGCTTATCATCCAAAACCCAGAATTAATTACTAAGTCAAGAATTATCAAAATCAAGATCATAATCATACATTAAGCCTCATTATCATTAAATTTTAAACTCATACCCATTTTCTATTTGCTGCTTTATGTCTATCAAAGTTTTTGCCATCTTCACTAAGGTTTGGATGCATTCCTACATATTTCCCCTCCTTTCGATATGAAACCAAGTTGTTATGGTTAGAGTAGTATTCTACAAAAAGCAATGAGATTTTAGGAGAAGGGGTTGGGGACTTGAATTCTTGTGAAAATCCCAATGAGAAATGATGGACCATCATGGTATTCAGCATAAATGATATCTGGTTGTTTGCTAATCCAAAGAAAAAAAAATATTAAATATTAGTAAGCAATTTAAATGATTTTAGGACTTATCATCCAAAACCGTTAGGACTTATCACTCACTCCAACTATGCTTATCATTCGAAACTAATTTCAGAAGTGGTACTGTAGAATTTTAAATTTAAACAACAAAACCACAATTAAAATGATTTTAGGACTTATCATCCAAAACCGTTAGGACTTATCACTCACTCCAACTACGCTTATCATTCGAAACTAATTTCAGAAGTGGTACTGCAGAATTTTAAATTTAAAGACCAAAACCATAATTAAAATACAAAAGTAGTGTTTTCTTACTTTTTTGAGGCAAAATATTGGTATGTGTCCTCTTCGGCCTTTGCAAGTAACTCCTCATCAAATACCATCATTGGGAAACTATGATACAAAGAAAAAAAAAATCAGCGTATTAAAGATATTAACTACAACTAAAGCTTAATTTGACTAGTATATACTTATTCAATGTTCTTTCAACTTATGACCAAATCATCTCCCCTTTTTCGTGTTGATCATCATTTTCTTCATTGTGATGCTCAAATTCACTAATCACAAAAAAGAAATTAGTTAATACAAAAAGTGAAGTTATCATTCGAAACAGGCTTACTTATCACCAGTTCATACACAAATAGGTGAATTTATTACAACTCAATCACCTTTCATTTTCATTTTCTTTTTCTTCATCTTTCTTCTTTTCCTCAACTTTCTTCTTTTCTTTTTCCTCTTCTTCAACATTCTTCTTTGTCTTTTTCACGGTTGTTTTTCTTCTTTTTTGAGGTGTTATATCATTTTCTTCTTTTCTATCTCTCTTTGACTTCTTCTCCCCTTTTTCCCTTTAGAATCTTCATCTTCCTTTTAGATTTTAGGACTTATCATCCGAAACCGTTAGTACTTATCACTCATTTCAATTATACTTATTATCCGAAACTAATTTCAAAATGAATTTAAATTTAAACAACAAAAGCACAATTAAAATATACAAGTAGTGCTGCATAATTTAAAAAGCAAATTACAGTGACTTACTTATGACATTTAATTTCAGTTTAACTTACTTTTGTGCATTTATTTTCAATACTCAATCTAGAATTTACATGAAGGGTACAAGTAGCTCTCATGTTTTCATTACAATTAAACTGTTTCAACAACTAGAAATTATTGTAGCATTAGTAGTTTTCATTACAATTAAACTGTTTCAAAAGATCATATAATCCTCTTACATGAATTCATCAAATGAAAACATAAATTCAAATATGAACTCCTACTGATCATTTATAAACCAGTTCTTATCACACATACTCTCACACATTACATAAAACTATAATTGCTCCTTACAATCATTTCTTAATATATACACTTATCATCCGAAATCGTTAGGAGTTATCACTCATTTCAACTATGCTTATCATCCGAAACTAATTTCAGAATTTTAAATTTAAACAACAAAAGCACAATTAAAATACACAAGTAGTGCTGCAGAATTTTATCTACTTCTTACCTTTTGTTCTAGAACCACCAAATCTTTCTTAAAGTTGACAAAAGGTAACAACCGAACTAGAAATTCTTATCACACATACTCACACATTACACAGAACTAGAAAGTTGTCAATATGCTTCAATAATTTCACATGTCATAATTAACATTCTTATTACACATAATCTCACACACACATACAAATCTAACAGAGCAACTTCAATAATTAATAATAGTATTATAGAACAGATTCACTCATCAAGAACACTAGTTATTAATTTATTATCAACATGCTTATCATCCGTAATAATTTCTACAAATTTGAATTAAAAATAGATTTCGCGCGCAAAAATAGAAACAAAGGAACTCAATTGTGGTTAGGATTAACATATTCACTCACCTTCGTTGAAGAGTGATAATCAGTGGTGGAAGGTAGTTGACAGGGAAGAAAGACGAAGAACGACGGCGATTGAAGAATGTTGACGGTGGTCCAAGCAATTTCACGATGGTTGAAGGAATATTTACGGTGGTTGAAGATCGGCGGTGGTTAAGGTCTACAATGTTGAGGTAGAGATTCGGTGATGATCGGCGTTGGTGATGAAGAAGACGGTGATGATGACGGTTTTAAATGATAGGTTTATTGCTGTAAATGTTTCTTTGTTGATGGTGGTGGTGAAATGAGTGAAGTTGGTTTTGATAGTGGGTAGGGGTGAGAAAACGTTTTTGGTGATAAGGTGGATGGGTTGGGGCGATTTTTGTGTTTTTGGTGATAAGTTGTGTGGGTTGGGTTGGTTTTCTTCGTTTTTGTGATTAGTTGGGTGGGTTTGGCTTGGTTCCGTATTTTTTGGTGATAAGATGGGTGGATTTGACTGGATCCATATTTTTTTGTTGGCTACGTATAGGCTCATATTTGTGGGTTACGTAGCATTATTGTTATTTATTTTATCTTAGTTTTAATTTACACTCATTTATTTATAAATTAACTATAGTTTTATTTGTATATCATCATTAATATACATTTTCTATTAAATATTTACAAATTAAAATATAAATACTAAAATATTTTTTACTAATCACAACTTATTTTTTATTTTTTCCATGATTATATGATATTTACTAATATTATTCTTCAATAAATGTTTGTATATTATAATATAATAAGTATAAATAATAAATTAATTATTAAAATAGTTAATATCGGCTTTATATATCGTACTTGAGTGAGATTATAATACTTGATTGATTTAGTACTTTAAATTTAAAGAATATTTTAAGATCTATATTATAATATATTTATATTTTTTGTTTTTATTTTTATTTTATATATTATTTTATTATAAATGATTATTTCGGTTGAACTGATTAAACCTTAAAAATCTTTAACCACCAACTCGAACGATTTGATAACCGATCCGATTTTCAGAACCTTGATTTTAATAAACAAAATATATCTTTTGTAGGTAGAAAACTATTTTCCTCATTCAAGAGTGATTTTATTATTTAAATCTTTGGTAGATATTTTGATATTTTTTCCCTTGAAAAAATCCCTCAATATCTTGTCCTCTTGAACAAACAAAAAAGAAAATTGATCATATTTCGTATATAATTTTTTCTAAAAAGAAAATTATGTATTTATTTTTCTTTCCTCCTCGTATTCATTGTTTTCATTATTCCCGTCACATCTAGCTAATTGATACCTCTAAATATTTATAAAATAATTTTATTTGATTCTTTTTTGCATTCCTTTGATATTCTATAAAAGGATAATTTTGGTAACCTCACGTTTTGTTTGTGGTGCTGATTTAGCATCTTAAGCTTCAATTCAACAACTCAACAGAGAGAACACGTTAACCGTAGTAGCACCAGTGCACTACCACTTCCACAGAAAAAATCAAAGTGCGGTGAAGATTCTTATGCCATCTTTCCAATCATCAATCAATGCCTGCATGTTCAAGCTACCACTACTCCCACTACCATACCTTAGCTTAGCTTAGCTTATGTTACAATTTCAACCGAAACAGAAATATGCAATCGTTAAGCATAAAGAGTTTAGGGGATTTACGGTTATTGACTTCGTCCACGACGAATCGGAAGAGGGAATGGGCGAATTGCAGCATGAGAAGGAGAGTCACGATCATGGCGTGTGATTCGAACAGAAACGGTTATGGAAGTGGCAGAGAAGACAGCGCCACAAGCTCTTTTCAGTCTCGGAGCCACACTTACGCACTCTTGAAGCAGCAGATGGAAGTAGCTGCTAAATCTGAGGTGATGATCTACTTTTAGATTTTCTTTGTTTATAATTAATTAAGTTTTTCTTTCCCCTGAAAATTTCATTGGTGGATGTAGGATTACAAAGAAGCTGCTAGGATTCGAGACTCACTGAAGCTGTTTGAAGAGGAAGAGCCTGTTTTGCGTTTAAGGAGATTGCTCAAGGAAGCCATTGCTGATGAGAGATTCAAGGTCTTTGTTTTGTTTTTCTTTTTTCAATCATTACGTTTATTGTTGCTGGCTTAGATCAGTGTTATAGTGTTATTGGAACATATAATTGTACTTTTTGCAAGCATACCATATATAGTTACATTGGACCCGCTCCCAATTCTATATATACATCATAATTAATCAATCAATGCCTAACTAACTTTCCACCTAAGCAAGTTAACTACTCTGCTAGCTGTACATGTATTCACGGTTAGTTGCTACTACTTGGGGGCAAAATAACTAACTAACTGAACTAACATTGAGAAGAGGCGTTGGGGCATGCTGTTATGTGAATTGGATACTCAGGTAACAGTTGGTCCTGGAGTGGAGTACTTGACTCTAGGACCATTGTTTTTGTTGGTTAAATTTCTTGTTCAACTGTAAAATGTGTAAATAGGAAGTATGCCCATTTCATGGCTTGAATTAAAGACATTAATAGGATATAACTTCATATCAATGCTTCAACATACAGTTCGTGATTTTGTTATAATTATTTGTATACTATTACTGATCATGGGCTGCACATTATTAATAGAGTTCAGCTTTTAAAGTAGTTTAGTATGTGAGTAGGCTTGATAATCTTGCAGAAGAAAGGTTGATTGCATGTATGCTTGAATTCTGTTTGGTTATTCCATTAATACTGTTGGCTGCATGTGTTTTGAAAACCAGTAACTATTTGTTATGTAGCCAGCCAGTAACCAAGCAAAAGTTCAAGCAGTTATGCTTCTATGCTCAAGCTGATAGTAACTCACTAGCAGTCTAGCACCACCTGACTTGAAATTTAATTGCCTATTCTTCTCAATAAGCTAGACAGGACAGATGACAAGTTGAAATTGCTTTCAAAGTTTGTTGGACTATGGACTAAGGTTATGTGGTTGCGTCTCTTTGACCTGTTGTTCAACAATTCAGTAAACACCGTCTCTTTGAGCTTCTACTCAACCATTAAAGGCTGTATTATGCATGTATCTTGATTTTCAGAACATCATGTTCATTTTTGTCTTTTCTTCCTTATATGAGATTGGTCCTCTCCTATCTTGAATTGACAAAACGTGACCTGTTTCTCAATATGCATTCTGATGTACTATCCTTTTTTTTCACAGGATGCAGCGAAATACCGTGATGAATTAAAAAGCATTGCCCCACATTCGTTTTTAAAATGTTCCAGTGATGCTACAACATTGGTATGACTGCTATATTCCATTAAATACTAATCTTAATTGTTTAAATAATTCTTTCTTGACATGATCTTATATCTAAAGCAAATTAAAGTCAACCACAAATGTGACTATCAGCTTTTTTAAGCAGTGTTTAGATTTGATTACATTGATTAAATTATTAGTTTAATATAATTTCAGATATGGAAATGCCGATTCAGCTCTTGCAAAAATGTGCCAAATTTCTTTCCTTTTTTCTTTTCTTCTGTCATAGAAACTGTTGATCTTTTTTTTTTGCGGAGGGTGGGGGTGGGGGATGCCATTATTTCCTCTGGGACACCTCAGACTTGTACACAAGTGAATTCTGAACTCATGACATATAATTTCAACTTATTCAGGGAATCAGGGTTCAAGTTAGGAGTGTATATATAGAGGGAAGAAGTCAACCTTCGAAGGGGCTATACTTCTTTGCATATAGAATAAGAATCAGCAATAACTCAGACCAACCTGTTCAACTTCTTAGAAGGCATTGGATTATAACAGATGGTAATGGGAGAATGGAAAATGTCTGGTGAGCTTGATTTGCTATTTTGTTGAATTATGCTTCCGAGGTGTTTCCTTTTCCTTTTCCTTTTAAATCCATGGTGATTGCAGTTCAACATAACTTCCATACTGTTTTAAATATCACAGGGGCAGTGGTGTTGTAGGTGAACAGCCAACAATACTTCCCGGGACTAGTTTTGAATACTCTTCAGCTTGCCCATTAAACACACCAAATGGTAGAATGGTAATACATGCTTTTCTTTCATTGTTATTTATTTCATTATTTTGGGTAATTCCTTGTTATCTAATGATGAAATAAAATGTAGCTACCACTCTTTAATAACAAGGATAAAAATGATATAAAAATACTGTATTTTATTATTTAAAGTTTCATAATGACAATCAATCTGGAATATCTCTCATTTTATAGAAACACTGTTATTTAGAAATGAAGTAGTAGTAATATAACCAGTCCACAAAGAAGGATAGAAGCCCAGAATTTCTTCCTTTCACTTGATTTATATATTCCCTGAAAAATATTAATCATTTTGCTTAAATAAAATAAATTGTATACTTGAAGTATATACATGACACAGTTTTTATGCTAAATCCCCATCGTTTTAGTCTCATTCTTATAGTTCCTTATTTGATCCAACTACCCAAGATTGATTTTAAATTTAAGCATTTGCATATATGCCTCTGCATCAGTCCCAAATTATAAAACCATATTATACCTTGTCATTTTGGATTTTTATATTGCAGGAGGGTGACTTTGAGATGATACATATTGATAAAGTGGGCTCAAGATCGTTTAATGTGGCCATTGCCCCTTTTTCTCTCTCACTGCTTGGAGATGATGAAGGCAATTCTATTTGAGATAGAATTGCAATACCACTTTCTGAGGTTATGCTGTGTCGCATTTGCAGCCGAAATATGGTCAAGGATTAAAGCAGTCATAATTCATATTTGCATTATTAACTGTAAATTATGCTATTGTTGGTAATCGACGATCAACAATTATTTTTCTATGCATCTGTACATAATGATGTGAAGAATTTGGGGATTTATACTGTAGACAGGTCAAAATTCAAACTCTGTTCTATTTCCAATCACTATTTCATCCCAACGTATGCAGAGGACGGGCAAGAGAGTTGAGGAAGTATTAAATATTTAGTAGCAGAAATATGGGGATAGAGACAATAATGAGTTAATTTTCAATTTGGTCTCTGAAGTTTCACTCTTTTTCTAAAATGGTCCATGAAGTTTATTTTATCTTTGTTCAGTTCCCGAAGTTTAGAAATATATTTTCATGAGACAATTTTTATTACTTATACGTTAATGCTATGATGATATAGATGGATGGCTGCTACAGTGAATATCCAAAATGATGTCATCTTATGATTGACACTCAAATTAAGTTAAAACTATTTCGTTCAAAGAGTATTTTGTGGGAAATTTTTGTTTGACTATTAATCCTAAATATCCACCATTTTAATTCAATTTGAACACTATTCATAAAATAATATTGTTTTGGGTATTTACAATGGTAACGGTCTATCTATATCAACGTCATTAATGTAGGATTTTTTTTTAATAAATAAAATAAATAAAGAAATTACCTAAACAAATAAAACTAAATAAATTTACGTTTTTATGTCGTATTAGTAGTGCCGTGGGGGTTGGGTGAGGGATGCAGCAGCACCAGTGCCGCGGGGGTTGGGGGCGGCCCTGGCACCTTTTAGTTGGGCCAGTGCCGCAGGGGATAGGGGCGAGACTACCCAGGCCCAGTGCCGCAGGGGTTGGGGGCGACACTGGTGTATTTTGGGTGACACAGGGTTGGGATGCGGTACTGGTGTTATTAGGGTGCCCCGGGTGT
>JASCZI010211703.1:22374-34272 GCA_036250425.1 Stylosanthes scabra | reverse complement strand
GTCTTAATTTAGCTAACTTTTGTGGTGGAAAGAACTTTGACAAGAACTTGCTGACCAAATCTTCCCATGTTGTAATGCTCCCTTGGGGTTGAGAATTTAACCATTGTTTAGCCTTATCCCTTAAAGAGAATGGGAAAAGCCTAAGCTTAATTGCATCCGAAGTAACCCCATTGCACTTCAAAGTAGCACAAATGTGTAGAAAACTAGCAATGTGCAAATTAGGATCCTCTTGAGAATTTTCGTAGAACTGATCTTGCTGAACAAGCTGAATTAGAGATGGTTTCAGCTCAAAATTATTAGCTTCCACATTCGGTCGAACAATACTACTACCACAACTAGCGGTGCTAGGTATGGTGTATTCCCCAAGTGTCCTCCGTTGTGCATTGTGATCTTCCGCAGCCATATTGTTTTGTGCAACTTCTTCAAATGCTTGATTGGTGGCTTGCTGTTTTTCTTGTTTCTTTAATTTTCTAAGCGTTCTTTCGATTTTCGGATCAAATTGGATTGCTGGTTTGTCTCAGTTCCCTTGCATGCAAGTAACTGAAACATACAACAAAAACGAAAATGGGACTTCCAACGTCAAAGTAAAGGAATCCCCCATTAAATCCGAAAAAGAAAGAAAAAGATCTATCTCAAAGAACTTATTAAGAAGTATTGTTAACGAAGCCTTTCCCTGACAACGGCGCCAAAAACTTGATGCGACAAATTCTTTCAAACAAGGAATTCGCAACAATCCAAAAAGTATATCGGATCAAGTAGTACCACTAAAGAGTGGGTTATCGTTCCCACAAGGAAAGGGGCATTAAGCAATACTTCCAATTGTAGCTCTCTAATCAGATCAAATCTATTAATCAAGGATTAATGCAACACTAAACTAGAGAACAATGCAGGGACAACAAGGATTAAACAAAAACATACAAGAACATAAATCTTTAAACAAATAATAGCAACTAATCATGCAAATACAAACAAACACTAAGAAATATCAATAAAAGGAAACAAGATTAAGGGATAGAGATATTCACAAACTCAACTTCATAACCCAATAATTCTTTTTATTTTTCTACAAGCTATAACTAACCAATTCACCATGAATCCTAGTATAACTAAATCCTAATCTCTTAGTGATCTAGTTTCTCTTTAACCTACTCACTCATCAATCTCTTGACTAATCAAACAAGCAAAGAAATAATGCACATATCTTGATTCTAACCTTAAACAATTAACAAGATTCTTGGAAAGAATTAGATGTCACATTCAATCTCAAACAAACCTCATCTAATCATAAAAGATTCAATCGATTTAATCTCATGACTAGTATAGAAATGAAACCAAAAGTAAGAACCAGTTATACCTCTCGGTTGAACTTGATTCTCTAATTGATGAACAAGAAGAATCCTTTGAATATTGATAGAGACTTGCATATTTTGATATGTTATTGGATTAATCCATTGGCTTGATAAAATAGAGCTCCTCCTCCTTAATCTTAGGTGTGTTTAGCCACTCATGATTATGAATGACTCAAAGAAAGGTATGAAGGTGGTTCTTGAATGCATGAACATTCAAAGAACTCAAAAGAAAGAGAGAAAGATAAAATCTTGAGAGAGAAAAGATAGAACTGAAATACTTTTTTTACTAATGAAGTTGCAATGTACAAAAGATAGGAAACTTCAATGAAAAACTAGACTAAGTTCCTCAGAAAAGCTAGAACTTAGAATGTGAAAATCTAATTCTATGATGAATGAAAATATGAAAATGATTGTTTTTCTTGAAACTTGAAGTTTTCCATCTATTTATAGGCTTACATAATGGGAAAAATGAAATACAAATGCATCTCAAATGAAATTACATTTTCTGCCTAAAACAGCTTGATCCACGGCTAGACTTTGGCTCTGGCGCCTAGGCCTGGAGTGTGGAATGCTGATTCTGAATGCCTAGGCGTTGGTGCTGGCGCCTGGGCATGAGCTTGGTGCAAGGCTTGGCCAAGCCTAGACTTTGGTTCTGGCGCCTAGGCGTTGAGTTGTTGGGCTTGAGCTCTGGTTCTGTCTAGGCCATGCCTAGACTTTGGTTGCCATGCCTAGGCATTCGTTCTTGATGTTGTCTAGGCCACTCCGAGACTTTGGGTGCCATGCCTAGACTTTGAGCCTTGGTGCTTGCCTAAGCCATGCCTAGACTTTGGGTTGGATGCCTAGGCATTGGATTGGGTGTTTGTCTAGGCCACGCCTAGACTTTAAGTTGGATGCCTAGGCGTGGGCTCTCTGAATGTTGTCTAGGCCACGCCTAAACTTTGGATTGGGTGCCTAGGCATTGGACTCTAGATGTTGCTGGGTGACGCCTAGGCGCCGAGTTCCACGCCTAGGCGTGGGCTCTCTGTTCCAAAACTCTGTTTCTTGCTCCTCAAGCTTCTTTCCTCATTTTTCCTATAAATTAACAACAAAGTAATCAAAGTATCTATAAAATCTAATAATTAACAATTTATAAACATATCTATTAATTTTCCATGATTTTAAGTTAATTATATGAAGAATAGTGCATGAATTAGGAGAAGAAATCCATAATGATGGTTGCGATATACTTGTCGGATTGTTGCGAATCATAAAGATTTGTCGCATCACTTTGACGTTGAGAATTTCAAGACCTTTCTTTGTTGTTTGGTTACTTGTATATGCAGGGCAATCACGACAACTTAGATTACGATTCCGAACGTGAGAGAACACTTTTCAGGAAAAGAAGAGAAGCAAGAAGGGCGAGACAAGCAGCACTAAAACAGCAGTTCAACATGGCAGCCAACAACAATGACATTCCAATCCATGAAGAACAAAATCAAAGAGTCACGCTTGGGCAATACAGTCAACCTACTTCTGAAGGATGTGGCAGCACCATTTTAAGGCCAACCATCCAAGCTAACAATTTCAAACTCAAGCCTTCTCTAATTCAATTGGTGCAACAAGATCAATTTAGTGGAAGCTACCAAGATAATCCTAATCTCCACATAGCTAATTTTTTGCAATTATGTGACACTCTCATGTTCAATGGAGTATCTTCTGAAGCCATCCGATTGAGGCTTTTCCCTTTCTCCTTAAGGGAAAAAGCTAAGCAATGGTTACAAGTACAACCTCAAGGAAGCATCACAACTTGGGATGATTTGGTTAACAAATTTTTGACCAAATTCTTCCAACCTCAGAAGCTAGCTAAATTGAGGCATGACATTCAAGCTTATGCACAGAAAGATGGAAAAACTCTCTATGAGACTTGGGAGAGATACAAGGAGATGCTAAGAAAGTGTCCAAACAATGTCTTTCCAGAATGGCTACAAGTACAAACTTTCTATAATGGACTGACCTTACCTTCAAGAGCTCTAATAGATTCCTCACCTGGGGGATCACTTCACACAAAGACTTCTGAAGAGGCACTTGATTTAATTGAGTTAGTAGCCAATAATCAGTACCTATATTCCTCTCCCTCCGAAAGAAATAATATCAAAAGAAGAGTCATGGAAACTGAAACTATTGACAATTTGGTGGCCCAAAACAAAGCTCTATTTCAGCAAATTAATCTAATCAGTAGCAAAGTGGGAAATATGCAAGTTGCAGCAGTGAACACACAAATTGGAGCCTGTGATTTGTGTGGCAATCTTGGTCATTCACGTGAAGAATGTGTTCTAGCTCAACCAGTGATGGAACAAGCTAATTACATGGGTAATGCACCAAGGCCTCCTTATAATGATCCATACTCGAAAACATTCAATCCCGAATGGAGGAATCATCCAAACTTTGGATGGGGTAATCAAGGAAATCAAGGGCAGAAGTACTACAACAACAATTTCCAACAACAGCCAGCACCTCCAATGTTATCTAATGCATCTGAAAAGCCTTCCGAACTCAGAAATTATCTCAGTCAACCTCTACATTTGTTGACCAAACTCAAAGCTTCATGCAAGAAATAAGAGCTAACTTCAAAAACCAGGAAGCTTCAATTCGAAATCTGGAAGTTCAAGTTGGTCAAATTGCAAAACAACTTAGTGAGAGACCTCCTAATACTCTTCCCAGCAATACAATTCCAAATCCTAAAGAAGAGTGCAAGGCAATCAAACTAAGAAGTGGAAAGCAAGTGGGGGGGGGGGACTCGAAGAACCAGCTGAAGGTTCTCATCAAAATCAACAAAAAGAAGATGCAACCTTCCCCAAGCCAACCGAAAAAGAAGTGCAGAAATCAGAAGAGAAATAGATGCATAAACAAAAATCTGCAGCACCAAAAATACCTTATCCGCAGATATTGGAGGCTAAAAACAAAGACAAACAATTCTCCAAGTTCCTAGAGATGTTTAGAAAGCTGCAGATTACTATCCCATTTGCTAAAGCATTAGAGCAAATGCCTCTTTATGTGAAATTTATGAAAGAGCTTCTCTCAAAGAAGAGAGTTTTTCATGAACATGAAATAGTGGTAGTCACAAATGAATGTAGCGCAATAATTCAGAAACTTCCCCAAAAGTTGAAAGATTTAGGATGTTTTCAAATCCCTTGTACCATTGGTGATCTAACCATTGGTAGAGCTCTCTGTGATTTGGGGGCAAGTATAAATTTAATGCCACTGTCCATGATTAAGAGATTGCAAATTGAAGAAGTGAAGCCAACTAGAATTTCTCTATAACTTGATAACAAATCCATCCAACTCCCCTATGGTGTGATCGAAAATCTTCTAGTCAAGATTGGGAAATTCATACTTCCTGCAGATTTTGAAATCCTAGATATGGAAGAAGATGATTCTTCTTCATTAATCTTAGCAAGACCTTTCCTTGCTACTGGCCGTGCCTTAATTGATGTTGAAGCGGGAGAATTAACTTTAAGGGTGCATGATGAATAAGTAATATTTAATGTCTTCAAAGCCATGCAATACCCCAATGATTCAGAAAGTTGTATGAGGGTTGATTCTATTGATTCAACAGTGGAAAGAGCAATCGAAGAAGAAATTTCCAGCAACCATGAAGAAGATTCCTTACAAGATGAACTCGAAGAAGAAGAAGAGAGAAGTGCAGAAATTTCTTACCCAACAAAACCGGAGAAAATTGTTCAAGAGAAGCCATCAAAGTTGGAACTCAAGCCACTTCCTCCAACATTAAAATATGCTTTTCTAGATGAAGAAGAAACTCTTCCAGTCATCATCAATTCTGTACTAACAGATGAGGAAGAAGATGGTTTGCTCAAGGTGCTTAGAGAACACAAGACATCACTTGGTTGGAAAATCAGTGATCTAAAAGGCATCAGTCCAACCATGTGCATGCACAAAATTCTGCTAGAAGAAGAATCAAAACCAGTGGTGCAAGCTCAAAGGAGGTTAAATCCAACAATGAAAGAAGTGGTATACAAGGAAGTCGTGAAACTTTGGGATGCTGGGATAGTCTATCCAATCTCTGACAACTCATGGGTGAGCCCAGTTCAAGTAGTGCCATAGAAGGGAGGAATCACTATCATTCACAATGAGAAGAATGAGTTGATCCCTACAAGGACAGTCACTGGATGGAGAATGTGCATTGACTACAGGAAGGTCAATCAAGCAACCAGAAAGGATCACTTCCCACTGCCATATCATTGATCAAATGCTTGAGAGGTTAGCTGGGCATGCTTTTTACTGTTTTCTTGATGGTTATCTGGGTTATAACCAAATTACGGTTGATCCGGTTGATCAAGAGAAAACAACATTTACATGCCCGTTTGGTATTTTTGCTTATCGTAGAATGCCTTTTGGTTTGTGTAATGCCCCTGCTACTTTTCAAAGATGCATGATTTCCATATTCTCTTATATGATTGAAAAATTTATTGAGATATTCATGGATGATTTTTTCTGTTTTTGGTAATTCATTTAATGCTTGTTTCCATCATCTAGCTTTAGTGTTGAGAAGGTGTTAAGAGACAAACCTTGTTTTAAACTGGGAAAAATGTCATTTTATGGTTACTGAGGGAATTGTTCTTTGTCACAAAATCTCAAACAGAGGCATAGAAGTTGATTGATGCCTGAAATCCTTGTGGAGTTTCGGACTCTCCACTGGCAAGTGCACCAGATCATATCAAGTAATAAACGTGAGTAAGAGTTATCGTCCCACGAGGATTAATGGACTAAGCAATAATGATCAATTAATTCTCTAATTACACAAAATCAAATCTCAAAAATATGGTGAATCAGAATCAAATCTAATCAAATCTAAATTAATCAAATCCACTAAAATCATGCAAAATCAATCAAAATCTCACTAAATCAATGAATTCAAAAGCAATTAATTAAGAATAATTCAATAATAATGAAGGACAAGCCAAGGATTAAGAGATATTCACCCAAACATAACCCTAATTCAAATAATCAAGTTACTTCTCATGCAAGCAATCATCAAATCACAAGAACCCTAATTAACTAAATCCTAATCTCTTAGTAGTCTAGTTTCTCCTAATTCAATTAATTATTAATCCCTTAATTAATTAATGAATTTGAAGATGAAGAACAATTCAGATTCGGTTGATATGAAATTCAAGAGTAGTTTTAGATTGAATTTTATGTCACTTATTCAACCTAACTCTAAGCCAATTGAATATCACACAACAATTGCACAATTCACCAATTCCTTATCTCCAATTTACTGGAGAACTATGAAGAATAATTCCTAAACACAATCAATCTTTGGTTTCTCTCAATCACAAAAATCGAAAGTTAGAACAATGATTACGTCTCGGTTAGACCACGTTCCTAAATTGAAGAATAGAGGAATTGAACTTTGATAGATGAACTTGCAGTGGAAGAACACTTGAAATTGAATTATGGATCCATGCTTGGGATGAACAGAGCCCTCATCCCTAGGCTTGATAAAGTTTAGTTTCTCATGGCACTGAACAAACCAACATAGAAGAAAAGAAGAGAAGACATGAAAACCTAATCCTAATTCAGAAAATAGAACTCTGTAATGTTATGGAATTGTAACGTGATAGATTGTTTCTTAAACCTAAAAACTAGCTATTTATAATAACTACTAAACCCTAATTGATTACATTTACTGAACGTTGAAATTCTGCAGAACCTTGGGCTTGGATTTGAGTGAACCATGTTTGGGCCAAGTTCGGAACTTGGTCCAAACGTGGCCTTCTCTTGGTGAGCAGAGAGGCCTCACGTTTGGGTCACCTTTTGGCTTGGCCAAAATGTGACACAAACGCAACCTTGCTTGGGCTCTAGGAGTATGTCTTTCATCATGTTTGGGTCACGTTTTGGCCTGGCTAGGCCAAAACGTGACTCAAATGTGGCCTTGTGTGTGCTTGATTTAGCCATGGATGGGTCACGTTTGGACCACGTTGGGAACGTGGTTCAAACGTGACTTGGGAGCTTGGTTACTTGGTCTTGAATGATCCATGGCTCACATTTGGTCTATGTTTGGGACGTGGTTCAAATGTGAGCTAGAGAGCTTGGATGACACTTGGGTGACCTTTGATTGAGTCACGTTTGGGCCACGTTGGGAACGTGGCTCAAACGTGACCTTGTGAGCTTGGATGAAGCTATGATGAGCTTAACTGAGTCACGTTTGGGACTTGCCATACACCAAGCCTAAATGTGACTTGAGTGTGAATTTGGGAAGTCTTGGGACCTTGGAGTGAGTCATGTTTGGGCCATGTTAGAGACATGGTCCAAATGTGACCTTGATGTTGCCTTGGATGAGCTTGGGCTCTTTGTAACTTGACTCAACCTTCCTTCGTTTTCTATTTTCTTCTTCTTCCTCTGTTTTTCATGATTTCTCTGTAAATACATAACAAATACTGAAGATACTAATTGATGGAGAATTAAGCTAAACTATTGAGTATTAAGCTAAATATCTACTTAAATACACATGGAATTAGGATCTAAAACCATGAAAGATGCACAAGTATCATTGATAAGGCTAAAGTAGAGGTGATTGAAAAATTATCACCATCAATTAATGTGAAAGCAATTAGGAGCTTCTTAGGACATGCAGGATTCTATAGAAGGTTTATAAAAGATTTTTCAAAAATTGCAAAACCTCTGTGCAATCTTTTGGTTGCAACTAATCCTTTTGATTTTAATGAAGAATGCATGGAAGCCTTTCAAACTTTAAAAACCAACTTGTTTCAGCTCCTATAATTGCTCCACCGGATTGGTCTCTACCCTTTGAATTGACGGGTGATACTAGTGATTATTAGGGCAAAAGAATGATAAATTGTTGCATGTCATATACTATGCTAGTAGAGTCTTAAATGATGCACAGAAACACTACACCACAACAAAAAAAGAGTTGCTTGCTATTGTGTTTGCTTTTGACAAATTTAGATCTTATCTTGTTGGTTCAAAAGTAATAGTATATACTGACCACTCTGCTCTTAAGTATCTTTTGTCTAAGCAGGATTCAAAGCCAAGACTCATTCGATGGGTGCTACTTCTTCAAGAATTTGACATAGAGATCAAAGACAGAAAAGGTGTTGAAAATCCAGTAGCGGACCATCTTTCTAGACTCGAACCTAGCATGTCTCAAATTCTCTCTCCTCCAATCAAAGAAGAGTTCCCTGATAAACAATTGTTCCAAGTGAAGATGCTGCCATGGTTTGCTGATATTGCTAACTTCAAAGCAATGAAAGTGATTCCTAAAGATTTCAATAGGAATAAAAGAAGAAAGTTGTTGCATGATGCTAATCATTATATATGGGATGACCCATATCTGTTCAAAAGGTGTGCAGATAATCTTCTACGGAGATGTGTCCCGGAAGATGAACAGAGAAGTATTTTGTGGCATTGTCACGGTTTAGATTATGGTGGACACTTCAATGGGAATCGGACAGCTACAAAAATTTTGCAAAGTGGATTCTATTGGCCTATACTCTTCAAAGATGCAAGAACAAGCACAGTGACAAAGAAGCAAGAGATGCCACAGAACTATATCCTTGAAGTAGAATTGTTTGATGTTTGGGGGATTGACTTCATGGGTCCATTCCCTCCCCTCTTACTCAAACAATTACATCTAGTAGCAGTGGACTATGTTTCGAAATGGGTTGAGGCAGCAGCCTTACCCACCAATGACTCCAAAGTAGTAATTAAATTCCTCAAGAAGTACATCTTAGGCAGATTCGGAGTTCCTAGAACTCTTATCAGTAATGGAGGGAGCCACTTCTGCAACAAACAATCGGACTCTCTTTTGCAGAGATATGGAGTAAAGCACAAGGTGGCCACTCCTTATCATCCCCAAACTAGTGGACAAGTTGAAATCTCGAATAAAGAGTTGTAAAGAATTCTGGAAATGATAGTCACTGCATCAAGGAAAGATTAGGCATTAAGGATTGATGATGCTCTTTGGGCATATAAAACTGCCTTCAAAACCCCAATTGGCATTTCACCTTATCAACTTCTCTATGGCAAATCATGCCATCTTCTAATGGAGCTTGAACATAAGGCATTTCGGGCAATCAAGTTTCTCAATTTTGACACTAATGCATCATCCGAAAAGAGACTTCTGCAGCTGAATGAGCTTGATAAATTCCACATTCAAGATTATGAAAATTCATTGCTTTACAAAGAAAGGACAAAGAAGTTTCATGACAAGAAGATCCAGCAAAGATCATTCGAACCTGGACACAAGGTTCTATTGTTTAACTCAAGACTCGAATTCTTTCCAGGGAAATTGAGGACAATATGGTCTGGACCCTTCACTGTCACCAACGTCTCTCCTTATGGTCATATCGAAATTATGAATGACAAGGATGGCTCCAAGTTCACTGTCAATGGACAAAGACTCAAGCATTACATAGGAGGCATCATTGACAAGGAAGAGATTGAATCTCACTTAGAGATCAAGCAACGTCAAGCTAGTGACGTTAAAAGAGCGCTTGTTGGGAGGCAACCCAACCATGGTATCCTTATTAGTTTATTAGTTTTTCTTTCCTTTATTTGAAACTAATCATCTTATCTCTAATCCATGTTTCTCATCTCTCTCACATAGGTACCACTTCACAAAAAGAAGAGGAAGAAATCATTCATCAAAAGAAGGAAGAAGAAGACAAAGTGCATTGCATTTTCATAACAATCAAGCTCTACATTATACGCCACATTCCACACGTATAACGTGGGCTCATCACTCATCCATAAATCAATGTCCAGAAGCCACACATTATACGCCAAGATCACACGTATAACGTGAGCTTCAGGAATATATTCTGTCCAATTTGCATTTTCACTAACATTATACGCCACATTTTCCACGTATGACGTGAACATATTCCAGAGCTCTCACGTGATACACAACATTTCTCACGTATGACATGAGCACATTATACATGGGATATGTCACGTATAACATTGCCCTAAGAGCTACATTCTGCCAAATATCATCATTACTTCATGTTATACGTACCAACTCACACGTATAACGTGAAGAACATTGCATACATTCATAGGTAGTTCCATAATCCCCATGTTATACGCCATCTATTCTATGTATAACGTGAAGCATTCTGATCATCATTAGTAACCCTCACGTTATACGTGGTAATTCCCACGTATAACGCCAACTCAAATTTCAAATTATGAACGTTATATGCGAAGAATACATTGGGAACATCTGCAACATTTATTCACTCATATTATGCATTCAATTTTAAAATTCACAACAACTTTTTCAGAGATTCCCTGCAATCCTTGAAAACTGTCATCTTTTTCAAAAATCCATTCATCAAGAGCATCCATTCCATTCAAATTTCTGCAGCATTCTCATCCATTCATTCACTCATCAAACCCCATGCATTACTCTTAACCACATATCACACACACACTTTCATTATATATACCACCATTCATCAAATTTCACACACTACACCCTTCATACCACTAAGCACTAAACTCTTCTTCTACTTTTGTATCACTCATCTTCTTCCTTGTTCTTGTTCTTTTGCTTGAGGACAATCAATTGTTCTAAGTTCGGTGTTGTGTATTGAGTATTCATTCAAATTTATTTCATTCCATACTCAATGGCCGCTTTGCTAAGGAAGAGAAAAGGAAAAGCAGTAGCTACCACCAGTGAAGCCCCACGATTCAAGACCCTCTACCATGAATCCCATTACAATAAATTTTTTGCAGCAAGAGAAGTCCTTCCAGAATCAAGGATCAAAATAGATGATGATGCCCTTTCTCTAATTTCTGCACAAATCAATCAAAGAAAATGACAGAGATTGACAAAACCGTTTCTGACGGTTGGCTACTCCCTAGTTAGAGAGTTCTACGCCAATGCTTGGAAGCTAGAAGAACACAAGAACCAGCCACCCACCTATTCCACTCAAATCAGACGAACGGAGATCAACTTTTCCCCCGAGTCCATCCATACAGTACTAAAGTTAAGGGATACTCCACTCCTGATGCCCGAAATCCTTGCGGAGTTTCGGACTCTCCACCGGCAAGTGCACCGGATCGTATCAAGTAATAAAAGTGAGTAAGAGTTATCGTCCCACGAGGATTAATGGACTAAGCAATAATGATCAATCAATTCTCTAATTAGGAAAAATCAAATCTCAAAGATATGGTGAATTAGAATCAAATCTAATCAAATCTAAATTAATCAAATCCACTAAAATCATGCAAAATCAATCAAAATCTTACTAAATCAATGAATTCAAAACTTGGACAGCAAGCAATTAATTAAGAATAATTCAATAATAATGGAGGACAAGCCAAGGATTAAGAGATATTCACCCAAACATAACCCTAATTCAAATAATCAAGTTACTTCTCATGCAAGCAATCATCAAATCACAAGAACCCTAATTAACTAAACCCTAATCGCTTAGTGATCTAGTTTTTCCTAATTCAATTAACTATTAATCCCTTAATTAATCAATGAATTTGAAGATGAAGAACAATCCTGATTCAC
>JASCZI010211702.1:35968-63784 GCA_036250425.1 Stylosanthes scabra | reverse complement strand
CTAATTAAAGCAACTGCTTTCCTGTTCAACTTCTTCCATTCATCATCAGACGTTTTTCCTTTGGCTTTATCTCCCTCAATAGGATCATACAGGTCCTTGCTGTACATCATATCTTCCATGAGGGTCTTCCAAATAGAGTAATTTTTGGAATCCAATTTGACCATATTTGGCCCATGCGTATTATTTTCTTCCATTTAATCAGCACAGAATAAACAACCAAAGCTCTTGATACCACTTTGTTGGGAAAATTCAGGTTCAAACAAGAACCTATCACACAGCGGAAGCACCAAAATAATTTTCCCACAACCTGTGCAGTTAAATAGGCAACACCAAAAATACTCCAAGCAGCAGATAATATGCAGAAATTAATAACAGGAGACACAAGCAATTTTTATCGTGGAAAAACCCCCAAAAGAGGGACAAAAAACCCACGGGACCTAGTCCAGTAAAATCTTCCACTATCAATAATAATGGGTACACAATCATACCTCCTAGTAGCACTAGGGTATCTCAACAATTATCAAAATACATCATCACAACGGATGGAATCAACATAAACCCTCCACAAAGTGGGTATCTCAAAACAGCACAAGAGAAGACAATAACACTAGCAGGTTATATCCTAATGTTTAACACTACACCAGGAATAACATTCTGAAATCTCATAAGAAATGGAGCAAGTTTACCAAGTCAAGATGTGCACATTGGAACCGCCCTTTTTCTTTTCTTTTCTTCTTCTCTTTTACGTCACAGAGAGCACGGCTCTGTCTATTTTTTCTTTTCTTTTCTTTCTCAATCCTCAATCCCTAATCTTACTTCTCTCATATATTATTATTATATTATTATTATGTTTTAGTTTTGGACCCCACTTGTTTGGGGAGCCCAACCAACAAAGAGAAGGAGTCAAAATAAAAAGCAATAGAGTAGAAAAATGGCACTACTGTGGATGTGTAAAGCAAATAGTATTGGAAGGTCAGTTATTATTTGGCAGTAGTTCTGAAGAAAGCAAATAGTGGTGTTGTTCGTTCGCAGTTAGAAAAGCATGTAAATAGTAAATAAAGTTCCCAAGATTACGTATCCACACAAAGCTTTTGTTATGGCATTGATGGTTTATTTTTAGCTTATAAAGGTCGCATATATGGTATTGTTCCCAACATAGGACCCGTGAGCCCATATCCCTATCTCCATTCCCCAGCATGCAATATGAGCCTCTTTATATATTTTTATAAACAATGGTAAAAATATTAATCATATATGATACTATGATAGTTTCGATGATGCCCACATATTTAATAATATCATTAAACTACAATACAATAGGGGCCCAGAGACCACACAATTAATTATACATCTTACTTAGTAGTTTAGTAGTACTATTTTATTTATAGGGTAACACTATGTTGTGGGAGCATAGAAGATGATTTTATTATTTTAATCTCATTTTCTTAAGCACTATTTCCCATGCCAACCGTGTACATTTTGGGTCATGTGAAACAAATTAGATCCAAGTAGTGAGTAGTTCACAGCCAAACAAGTATTCCGAATTAGGATAAACTATTGATTATTATATTTGGATACATGTCATTTTCTTAAAAAAAAAAAATCCTAATATACTCACCAAAAATTACCTGCCGTAATATTAATATTTCAACATTTTATTTCTAATAATTATTTTAAAATTTAGATTTTTTTAAAAATTTATTTACATATATAAAAATGTTTTTTACGCACTAAAATTAGTTAATAAAATAAAAAATTATTTTTATATAAATATATATACTTTAACTTATATTCTAACGTATATTTTACTAACTTAATATAGTTATTTCACAACTTATTAATACAAAGTTTTGTTAGATACTTAGATCATTAGAAGACTTTGAAACATGCATTAATCACAAAAAGTTGCAGATATCATTATATTTAGGTAGTTGATAGGATTTATTAATTTATATTGAGTTTACCGAAATATATATATATATATATATATATATATATATATATATATATATGCAAAAAAATTAGTCATCAAACGTTCAAACTCATGACCATATAAAGTATATATTGAAATAGGAAATATACATTAAAAATATATAAACTAGGCCATGTAATAAATACATCAATATCTAATAATAAAATAAAAAAATTAATTATTAAAGTGAAGACGTCTGATTTGGCACAAATAATCATATTATCCCATAACAAATACATTAACCTTAAAATTTCTAAGATTTCAACTGATTTTCCTTTTTCTTTCCATAATTGATTTTTTGTTTTGGACATGTTTCTATAAGGGTGCATTTGATTCTGAATACTGGGACTGAGACTGGGAGACTGAGACTCAGTATTGTGTTTGTTGGACAAAGACTGAAACTAAAATTTCAGTCTCAGTCCCTAGAATTCCAGTATTTTCAGTACCTTCAAATTGGAGGGACTGGGAGACTGGGGACTGAGACTGAAACTTTAATAATATTTTTTTACTCAAATACCCTCAATCAACATCATAATTTCCAATACTAACCTTTATTTATGCTCCATCAACTTAGTTTAATCTCTATCTTCCAGTCTCTATATCTAATTAATTTTAAACCAAACACAATACACAAATCTATTTCAGTCTCAGTCTCTCAGTTTCAGTCCCCCAGTCTTAGTCTCTCAGTCTCAGTCTCTTTCCCAAATGCACCCTAATTGATTTAAATAGTTATTCATATTCGTATGTTTTGTTTTTTGGACATATATATTTGTATTATGTTGTTGGGTGGTCCTTTTAATAATTTGTATTTTGTTGGGCTCTCAACGTCGGTGGCTTTTAACATTAAAAGACCCATTACTTTTGGGTCATACCAATTGCGAAGTTCCACCATCCCCGTACTTAAGGGTAAAAGTGCCAGGTCCACGAAAAAAGGGATAAAAGTACTAGTCCAAAAACAAAATAAAAATGGTTCAGAGTAAATCCATAAAAAAATTTTGAGTAAATAGTTAATCTCGCCGTTGCCGGGGATCGAACCCGGGTCATCCGCGTGACAGGTAATTGGTTTATTAAAACTTTATAAATAGCTAACAATAAAGTTGCAAGTGTAACGTGAATTGGATTCCAGGAAAGAAATCGGTGGTAACTGGTAACTGTCAGGTTGGGTATGTGGGGCAGAGGTAATGGCTCATGCAATTGGAACAAAGTCGGTTGCAGAGGAACAAAAGTTATTATTAAGCTTTGAGAAGAGAGAGTTTTTCACATGCTCAATTCTGGGTTGGAGCTTTTTCTCTCCTCATTTTTACCATATGGCTATGTGGAAACAAATATTGAGAAAAATTGTAAAGTGCCACAATAAAAGATTAATTATCATTGATATTTTAACTTTTTTCATGTATGAGACTCTATTATTTTAATTTTAAAGATTTGTAGCTGGCAGAAGGCGGAATTCGAACCCTCGACACTTGCTTAATCGAATTAATGAATTAACCACTACATCAACCCATATTAATTGTTCTTTGACTATTTTATTTGTTAAAATTTTGATATGTTAATAATTTTACAATTACACGAGTCAAGTATTTATCTCAATCTAAGTATTTGATGATTAGATAACAGTGAAAATTTTATTTAATTCACACCATCAGTCACAAAAAAAAAAACAGAGTTCAACATATTTCAATATTAGATAGGTCCAAAATAGAAATGCAGAAGCACATTGTGATATTCAAGGAACTGACAAGAAATCCATAGCCTAAACATTACAGTTTCTCAGTCAGAATGTAGTGGCTTCTTACGAACTGAAACCACCAAGGTTCACTACTTGAGGGGGTGAGGGAGAAATTTTGAGGGGAAGGGAAAAGGACAAGAAGATTCATTGTTTCAATCACAGCTTGTAAAGAAAATTGAATATAAAAAACAGAATCTTGTGGCTGGTTTGGTGTCTTTATTGATCAGGGTCAGCATTATGCCATCCCTTTGTGCATGGAGGAATGCTCATAAACTCATCAAATTCTTTCACGTGAATGTCACAGCATTTCCACTGCAAAAGCAATGCCACAACAACAAAAAAAAGTATTGTTTTAAGAAACTCATCACAACTAAAAGCATTAGAAATTTAGAATACGGAAATACGGAATATTCAATACCCACCCCTCTCATTCGGTCATGAAACAACGCAGGGCCAGGGTGGTAGCTGCAGGCAGTCTCATGATTATCCTTCTCCTTGAAAGTTTGGCCGCACCCTTTATTTTTACACACTTGGGGCTCGTTTATATCGACTATCTTTTTAGGCTCCTTTGGAGCCTGAACACTTGAATTGTTCTCGGAAGAGGCGTGCCCAGCAACACTTCCAGGGTTGTCTCCAACAGTATTTACAGATTTGACTTGTGAACCTAAAACAGGAGAAAGACAGACATGCAGAACTAAAATGTAGGGTAGAAAGCATGATATAGAGATTGCTTAAGACACTGCCACGAGCAGAATATGAAGAGTACCGTGATCTGAGCAAAAGAAGCCCTGCCGACACCTAGAACAAGAGTCCTTTGCCGATGCATTGGTTGAAGTAGCTGCAGTTGGAGCAGCCACAGTGGGCTTCTTAACCGGTGCAATCACTTGCTTTTCTGATGTATGTTTTCCAGTCTTGCATCTTGATTAATATGGAAAAAATAATTAATTAACAAATGCAAGGACTTTTAAATTGTTTTTAAACGGAAAGTTGTCATTTTCTTTTAAAACAATCTATTTCTTCACTAGCATCATTGAAGACATCTCTGGAATTTCTGGTTTATTCTCATTCCAGATATTATAATCTGGCAGACATAAATTTAGACACAAAAAGCATATCAAGTACATGTAAATTCATAAAGGAAATCAACCATGAAGAAGTGGAAAATGAAGTCTATAGTATCTATTGCAAAGAATCGCCATGTAAAATTAGATCACCCATCTCTCTAGTACTTTCGCTTTCTCTTTAAGTAACGGAAGGTAAGCTGACTCAATAACATTATCAATAGGTTTTACTCAAATATAGCAAACTCTTCTAAACCGACTAGTTGACTGAAGTTCGAATCTTTATATATTCTGAAATAGTTGACTAGAGAAAAGGAGCAGAGAAAATAACTCACCCTGGAATTTCCAAAAACAGGCTGAAATCATGACTTCTTTTCTTGCAACAGCTCCATTCTTTCATCCCATCATGAAAGATAGGCTGGAAACCAAAATGGAAGCATAATCAATTACAAAAATCGATAATCAGCCATTAGAAAAAAGAGAAAATGCCATGGATAAATAAATTAAAAGGTGCTGACTTACTCCCTGAAGAAATGAAGTTTGCCAATCAATAAGCACAAGTCCCAAACATGCCAAATAGAAAGTGAATCAGTAAATATGATATAAAATAACTTCCATAATGATATCAACACATGATATAACAATGGATATAAAGCTTTAATTACTTCATGAGTTATATTATCAAAGTTCACTTAACAATAATGTAAACACAAAAAGGGACGGAAAAAAATTGAAGATCCAAAGACGAACACTTGTGTTTTTTCCCCAGGTTAAAAGTTGGATGTGGTACTGGACTACTGGTTTTATTTTAAATATACAAAATTAAACAGATAAGTTTTCGAATTCAAGCCAAAAAAAAAAAAAATGGCAATGACCTCTATTTAAAGTTTCTGACTGCTACGACAATCTTAGAACACAATAGAAGAAGAGTTTTCTGCAAGAGCTGCATATTCTTCAATTCATATTGTTGACTATGTACACATAGTTGTCTATGGCAGTTGGTGTATACACTGCATACCAAGGCTAACTCACCGCACTTGTAGGGTTTCATATGGAAGTGGCTACAGGCCTACAGCGCTTTCCTTTGATGCGTAAAGGATCACCCAAGAAATCATAGAACCAAGCTACTACAAGATCATCACTAAGATCGTAAGATAGGATTTGCACCCAATATATCAAGCATGAAAAAACCTACCATAATTGTGGCCTAATCCTCCCTGGTAAATGGTAATTGGAACTTTGGAAATCTCCTAAATTCTTGGTCCAACAATATGCCCTAAATGATTTGAAAACCTAGACGTTTTACCTTTTCAAATAAAAACTTCCTACATTGTAAACCTCAATTGCCAAAACCCCTTTACATCTGAGCATTTGAATGAAAGAACTAGGAGACACACTATGTGGAATCACAGCACCTGAAACGATTCAATCACATAATTTCCATGAAAGGGAGAAGCTTTTACATCATTTTATGATCCCATGGATCCTTGGACAAATTACTAACAGTTGTCATTGTGCAGTGCCCGGAAAAGAACAAAAGGACACTCAAGCAGAACTAACACATTACAAGAGCCTCTAAATGTTAGTCAAAGTTTCAACGAAAACCAAAAGCATCAATCTACACACAGTAGCAACAAACAGAAACACAACAAGTGGGTGAAGAGTATAATGCAAACAAAAGAAGTAAAGGATTGAAGTCAAAAGGGTCAATGGTAAAGGGGGGAACATGCATAATAAAGTGATAAAGGATGAAACTTGATCATGTAATTAAGAGAGAGAGAGAGAGAGAGTAGAGACAGAATCATGATATCGACAGGAACCGTCGGGATTATCGTCGTCGGAGAAGATGGCATCACAACCAATCCTCTGGCATCGAACTTTGCCGGTCTGCGCCATCCCTCAAACTCAAACACTCAAAAGCTAACACAACTCACAAATCTGTGTTGGTATCTATCAAGTGAATTTCCAGAACTCTCACTTTCACCTTCAGGAATTAAGTGGAATCCGACACGAACAAGATCTTTTTTAGTTTCTTTCACCTTTCATGTACCATTACCTAATCCAATATTTTCTTGTTTTAATTTTTTTTTTTTTGGGGTGAAAAGTGAAAACCTAATCTATTATATTTATTTTATTATATTTTTGCTCAAGCTATCTCAAATGGGTTGGGCCTTTTTTTTCCTTAATGGCAATGGGGAGGGAAACGAAGGATGAGAATACACAGTTTTCAGTGACCTACCAGCTTCTGGTTTGGGCAATGTTGGCTAGCTTCAAAGTTGAAACCTCCTCTCACACCCAAAAAATTAAAAAAGAGATGAAACCTTTTGTTGTTGGTAAGCCCATTTATTTTTTGCAATGTAAATGTTGACTCACCTACCATTCTACCAAGAAAAAGCAAGAAATGTCTGCGAATGACGTGTCTCGCAAATCAACCATACAATACAATACATAGAGGCATGAGGCATCCCAATTCCCAACCCATCCGTACAGGTTTAATTGAGACTTGAGAGGGAGTGTGTTCTCCACAGGTTAAGGAACCACACACATACCATCCTTCTCTTCCATCTTCCACCTTCCAGTCCATCTCACACATTCTACAATGGAATCCATTGTAAGCCTCAACAGCATGATGATGATGAAGCCACCAGCACTGAAGGGGTTAGCTGGGACCAACATAGCATCAAGGAAGAAGAGTCGCATGGCTGTGGTTGTTAAAGCAGAGGCTGCAGATGTTGGAATCAACCCTGATATCAGGAAGACTGAGGAGAAGGTTGTTGACTCTGTTGTCGTCTCTGAACTTTCTAAACCCCTCACTCCCTATTGCAGGTACTATCCTTCATTCCTTCAAATCGTTTCAAACATGAACAAGATTTAGGAAGATATAACACACTTGGTTGTATTCATTACCAGAATTGATTAGGCCTTCTTCCTAGTCCTGTGTGACTTTGGTCTCTTACAATTATATAACTGAGTACATACAGCTCATAATATATTCATGATTCTTGAGAAGTAGTGATGAGTTGAAATTTTCAAGAATTTAAGCAACTGCTACATAATTTATGTTCAAGAAAGTTGTAAGTACACTTATCTCTAGATGGTGAAACAAGATATGGTTCATGGTTGGCCATAAAAGTGTCTTAAAACCTATTGCACCCCACAATGTTCTATAGAACTATGCACTAATTATACTCTTAACTTTAACCTACTATTATGTATGGCATGCCTATATAGATGTATCTTTGAGGAGGTCCTCTGGATATTTATTCAATTCAAAATGGGAGAACAAGTCCATATTCAGCTTCAGAAAGGGTTCTTTAGCTGTTTGCTATGATATTTTTGTCCAACAGCACTTGTTCAAATGAAGATATATTAATGCTCATATGCATTCTAAATTCTAACAAGCATCATTTGGAAGAATAGTCTTAAGCACTCTCAAATCCTGATGCCAAGAAACTCCTTGTTTGACATACTAACTTTGAAATTATTGTTTGAAAAGTAAAGCTATTAAGCTACCATAATTTATCTTGGGATGTCTAGTAGAGAGTCTTCAATTTTCCCCTCAAGTTAGGTGTATCATGTTGAAGTTCCTAAAAAAGTGTTGATATTTTGTGGGTTCAGATGTTGGAGATCAGGAACTTTTCCTCTGTGCGATGGAAGCCATGTAAAGCATAACAAGGCAACTGGGGATAACGTTGGACCTCTGCTTGTGAAAAAGTAGAAAATCTTAGTGTTTTCTTTGCTTTCAAATTGGTCATTACTACTAGTTTTTGTGTGTATCAGACTTGGCTTTTCTATGCAGCAAATAAAATTTGGCTTATATTATGTGACTTCCGTATTTGTTAGTTTTGAATTTTGGTCCAATATTGAGATATTCATATTACTCTTTGGTGCGATGCTCTTTACCCTTCATATTACAACATCGCAAAAGCTAATTTAATGGTATAAATCTCGGCACAATTTTATATTTGACGTACTCGGCACAGTGCACTCCAAAAGTTGAAAAATAACGTCGACAGCAGGGTTCGAACCTGCGCGGGCGAAGCCCAACAGATTTCAAGTCTGTCTCCTTAACCACTCGGACATATCGACTCCTATCCTTTTTTGCCCTCGGAAAGTTATATATTTATCGTTCTATTTTATTGTTTTGTTGTTCTCTTCAAACTGGAAAGTGGAAACCCTCTCAACTCTCAAGTCTCACTCACTCTCTGATGAAGTCTCCAACACTCAAACTCAAACCCTAATAACATTCAGTCCCACCGCCGTCCCAACACCGCAACACCACCCTAGCCTCCGACGCCGCTTCTCAAGCCGCCGGAAGAAGCCACCGTCGCTTCGCCAGCTGCTGTTCGCCTACAGGAGCGTCGTTCTTGCCGCCTGGAGGTCCTTCGGCCTTCACGCTTCGCCACCGCACGTCCCACCATCTGCATGAGAAGGAGGTAATGGCATAAATTAGGATTCTTTTGTTCTCTGTTTTATTGGTGTTGTGTTACCTTTGATTCGATAACATTAACTAGCTATTTGGAGCAAATGATTGAACTGATGGTTGGGTACAAAAAAAAAAAAAAAAAATGATTTCACTTTGATTGCAAATTGGGGTTGTGTTGAAGAAGCTGTTTGACGAGGGTGTAGTTAAGCGTGAGGATTTCTGGATTACCTCTAAACTATGGTTTGTTTTTAGATACTAGAATTTTGATTATTAGTTTGCTTTCTATATTTAAGACTTTAAGCTAAAGTGATTCTGGTAGCATTATGCCATCAGGTACTTCTTTGTTAATAATCTTCAGATTTGAGATGTGCACTGATCATGCTCCGCAATATGTGCCGCTAGCACTGGACATGACTTTGAAAGATTTGCAGCTTGATTATGTTGATTTGTATCTTGTATGTAATCTCACTAAATCATCAATATTCTCTAACATATAGTTCCATGTATGCATGATTTAGTTGTGCAATAATGTTGTTTAATCTGAATACCTAACTCCGCTTTGTTTTTGTTCTTAATTATTTTAATGGTCGGAAATAGATATGGCGATCAAAAGGTGTCCTCACAGGCTTTGTTTATAATTCTCCCATACTAGGTCCAAATGGAGGACCCGATTTCTAACAATAATTTTGCTCAGAACAAAGAGCCACGGAAACCGTTGCGAAAGGTGTTAATTTTATTGTGTACTTTTCCATTTTGTATGACAAACTTTGCTTTTGATAGTTTCATATATGTATGTTTTTCTCTCAGTCAAATTGCTTATGATTTGCTATGGGTTTAATAATACTACAACTATACAGCTTAACTACAGATTAGACCTAATGAAGTAATGAAGCCTGGGGCAAGAATTCATATCCCTGTATCAATTGCTGAGGCTGGGATTTCCAAAAGATATGATGCTATACCAAGTGGAACACTGTATCCCAATGCCGATGAAATTAAGTATCTGCAAATGGCTTGTAATTTACAAGGCATGTCTTGCATCCAATGTCAATTATTTTATTTCACAATTTCCTGTTACTATTCTTATTCTTTAATTGCATGGCAGTGTATTTTATTGATTGCATATTGTGTTCAATGTATTATTCTCAGGACTTCGCAATCATTGTGCTAAATAAACCCCCAAATTGCCGGTTAAGGTATGTAAACCATTTCTCAGATTTACAGAAATTCACTGAGTATGGGATTTTCATTCTTGTTGATGACTTTATTAGGGGAATCTACCAGTTCATAACAGCATGGATGCATTAGCAGCTACAGCACTGTCCTATGATTATGATGAGGGTCCTAAACTGGTAATACTCTTTCCATACATCATTACAATGAAAAAATTGGTTTCTACTAAACTGTAAAATGAATCATCATGCAATAAGCAAATTTCTGTTTGTACATAGGTGCTGGTTCCTCCCATTTTAGAAAATCTGAAAAAAAAAAAGGATCTAGAATAGATAGTCACTCTAAAGGTTAAGCCAATTTCTTGGCTCCTTCCCCTGGTCTCCCTTTAAAGGGAATACCTTTATCTCTCTTTTATAGCATTTTAGGTTGTCTTCATATGTTTTGCCTTAGTATGTAACTGGAAATACCTAGTTGCTGTTCAATTGAAGAATTGGATTGCTGTATTATAGATAAGAATTATGACCTTCCTTTCTTTTTCCTTTTCAATTTCTGTATTATTAATGGACTGCTGTTAATAATAATTGTCAATCTCAGTTTTAACCATGTAATTAATATGAATTTAAGGATCATTACTTTGACATTTGCACTAATGTAAGGCTTTTCAAATTTAAATCTTGCCCTGTTTATGATTTCTTTCATCACTTGAAAGTTTTCTCTCCATTATATGCTAAAAGACAAATGGTGTTCTTAAGTATTGTTCATCTTTACTCTCCTAATTTGGAAATTATTGATGGTTATTGAAAGTATTAGACAGCATAATGGTTTGGTTTGTTTGGAATTCAGGTTCACCGGCTTGACAGGGAGACAAATGGCATCATTTTATTTGGCAGAAAAGAAGACAGTGTGTCTCACCTGCAGTGGCTGTTCAGTAACATAAACAATGCAAAATCTTCTAGTAAGGTGCCTTATCTACATGGACGGATGAACTGCTGTTTTCAATCCTAGTGTTTTGTTAGTGATGTTTTGTTAGTGAAAGCAGATATTGTCTTTTTTATACACACCATCAACAACGTCCTATCATTTAAACTTCAACTTAATGATTCATTTGAAATAGGTTTGGAATGATGCATGTGAATCTACATATCAGAGATATTGGGCAGTAGTCATAGGGACTCCCAAGGAGAAGGAAGGTGTAATTCGTGCTCCCCTTACAAAGGTTCATTTCCTTTCTCTTTTTTAGTTTCTTCTTTATGTGTTAATCCAATGATATCATGTTTTATGTCAATGCTATCTTCCAGCATTTAAATTTATTTTGTTACATTGTCTTCTTGTTTCAGGTGCTCTTGGATGATGGGAAGACAGAGAGGGTTGTACTAGCTCACCATTCAAGTATGGAACCGCGCCAAGAGGCTGTAACCGAATATCGAGTCCTTGGTCCAGAGATAAATGGATGCTCCTGGGTTGAGTTGCGACCACTTACTTACCGGAAGCATCAGGTATATTGGATGCTTATTTGGAATTTTGATAATTATGAAGCCACCATTAGTTGCACAGTCCTCATTAATGTACCATCAAACTCTTTTTTGTTACAGAATTCTCAGATGTTAACCATATGTTGAATTCTTTACATTGTCAAAGATAGATTCACAATCCTTACTATTTATAGACTTGAATTTATGGTAAAAGCTATAATTTTGGTTGTGTTAAGCAACATTTTTTTTTGTTTCATGTGATTTCTTCTCCTGATGGTGCAGTTACGTGTCCATTACGCTGAAGCACTTGGCACTCCAATAGTGGGCGACTACAAGTATGGTTGGTTTGTACACAGCCGTTGGAAACAAATGCCGCGAGTTGGTATCGAGCCAACATCCGGAAAACTGTACAAGATGCGGAGGCCGGAAGGCCTAGATGTTCAGAAGGGAAGTGTATTATCCAAAGTCCCCCTATTGCATCTTCACTGCGGAGAACTTGTGCTTCCAAACATTGCTAAGTTCCTTCATGTTCTCAACAAGAGTTCAGAAGAACTGCCCCGTTCACTTAGCGCAGAACCTGATGTTCTTCGCTTTGTGGCAACAATGCCTTCGCATATGAAAATTAGTTGGAATCTTATGTCATCATATTTAGTCTGATAAAGAGTGCAGGATGGAATTGATTAACTCATGAGTGATGTTATTTGAACATCACAAAGCGGATATCAGTATATCACAAAGTAGGGAGGGTTTGTTCTTCCATTCGTGGCAACAATGCATTCACATGAGTATTGTTCGGAAGCTTATGATGGAATTAGTTAAGGTGCATGCTATGAAGAGGTTGAATTATGAAGAGCCGAGGATAACTCTCATATATAGATAGATTCTTATCTAGGAGAATGTGCTATTTATTTTTATTATTTTTTAAAAATAAATTTATGCATACATCTTTATTCTCTTCATCATAAATTCTCTCTATCATAGAATTAACCTTAGTCAATTATGCTTCGAATCTCTGGTAGAACTGTAGAAGAGTGGCCCAGATATTTACTATGATATTCTTTTTCTTTTTCGATGTTCAAATAACATCACTATTCTTTTTTTTTTTTTTTTTTTTACCGGAAAATTCCATGTGCCTCTCTTTTCGGTACATCAAACGAACTTCTTTGTATGTTTATGTCGTCATCTTCTTCTACTCTCCAAGCTCAATAGCTGAGAATGCCGTTGATATCTTCCCTATAACTCTTCCATCATCTTTGCTTCCCTAATTGCTTGAGCAATATTTGGCCTTGTATAGATCATAGCAAACATAAAGCTTCTCTCCTTCCATCATCTTTGCTTCCCTGGCAAATATTTGAGAATAATTTAAAGAATAAATCTATATGTATTATTGTACATCTTTGTATAAATTATTTATAATACGAAAAATGTAAACATTAGCATAGAAAAATAAAATTTCTGTGCTGATGTTTACATTTTTTTGTGTTAAAAATGGTATGTACGGATGTGTATAATGATACATGTAACATTACAGTAATTTAAAATTGGAAAATTGGAAGAAGAGACAAAAGTACAGATAAATTATTACAGGTGGATAAAAAACATATGAATTTTTAATGACTCAAATATACACATGAATTTTGTAATGATCCAAATGTACACATGAAATATTCTATTGTTGGATAAAAGTACACATGATTTTTTATCTTCCCAAAAAATTTATGTGTACTTTTGTCCCTTACTAGAATATTTCATGTGTATATTTGAGTCATTAAAAAATTCATGTGTATATTTGAGTTATTAAAAAATGAGAAAGTATAGGTAACCAATAATTTTCAAATCAACAAATCAGCCAATAAAAAATAGAACATTCATAACCACTATTAATAGAACGTCCACAATGAAAGTCATAAAACATCCGAAATCTAAAGTAACTATCAACCAACTTTAGAAACAGAACATCTGAAACCTAAAAACAGAACATCTGAAACCTAAAGAAATAGAACATCTAATTCAAGTTGTTGGTTGATGTTCACTAAATTTTATTTTATTTTATTTTTTTGGTTTACAATCGGGGCTAGAAGCCCAAGAAAGGAAAAAGCAAGAGACTAAGGGGGAACAGGGGAACTACATCCCTCTACAACATCATGTGACATGAGTTCCGCTAAGCTCTTGGGGGGAAGTCAAGGAAGATGAACTCTTGCTGAATCTGCAAGCTCTTCTTGGCTAACCAATTAGCACAAGTATTGGATTCTCGGTTTGTAGCTAGGAATTTCACTTCCCAAGGACGCTTGAGGAGGATTGCTATTTGATTTAGTACAGGATTGTGGTGCTGTTCCTGTAAAGGCAGCTTGGATAGCACTTCCAAAGCCTCAGTTGAATCTATCTCCACCTCCATTCTTCTCATTCCTAGGTCAGCTGCAACCTGCAAGCCATTCTGCACTCCACACAGTTCTGACTGAGCAGGAGAGCTGGCTTGACACCTAGCCATAAAACCCCCAATCCATTCTCCATGTGAGGTTCGGATTAGACCCCCGCAACCCGCCTTTGAAATTGACTTCATGAAAGCTCCATCTACGTTTACCTTGACCCACCCTTGGGGAGGCTTTTTCCAACCTTTTTGCCGATTAAGAGGTAGTGTCCTCTCCTCTATAAGGTTAATTTTCTGGAACGCCTTCTTGTATCTAATAATGCTTTCATCAATGATGGGAATTGGGTTAGTTGGTCTCCTGAAGTTGGAATTATGAACCTCCATGTTTCTCCATTTCCACATCCACCAGCAAGTCATGATGAATTGGTCCTTCCAAGTGTGATTCTGACAAAGACCTCTTTCTTGGTGCAGATTTTCCTTAATCCAATCCCCGAAAGGAGTGTTGAAGAATAGAGCAGTGGCAGCTGGATGCACCAAAATTGTCCAGAGTCTAGCAGCTTGGGGGTAGTCGCGCATAACATGCAGGATCGATTCAACTTGATGGTTGCAGATGTGACAGAAAGGGGGTAATCCCAGGAATTTCGCTTTTCTTTCTGCAGTAATGAGCTTCTGGTGTGTTAGTTGCCACATGAAGGTACGGACTCTTTCAGGTCCTTTCCATTTCCAAATAGTTTTCCAAATTTTGTTCTCTGTTTTGTTGTTTGAGGCTAGAAGCTTATAAGCTGATGACACTGTTGTACAACCATTGGTAGTATGTTTCCAGCTAATTATATTTTTGTGGCTATTCTGCCTTGGTGGGTGCATCTGAATGATTCTGTTAATAGATTCTTGTGATATGTAAGGTTGGACTAAAGTTAGCTCCCAATTGCCCCTATTATATAGAAGGTCCTTAATTGTAACTTGGGATAGGTTTGTAGGGATAGGCATTAAACACTCCTCTATTAAAGCCCCTTTTCCTTCGATCCAGTAATCCTTCCAGAACCTAATTCTCTCCCCATTGCCTATTGTCCAGAGGCAATTCTCCTTTATAGTAGGCCAGAGTTTAACAAGTTCTCTCCACAGGGGGGAAGCATTTCTTTTGACTCCCTCATCTTCCAAAGCTCTGAAGTCCCCGTTATCATTTTGGGTAATGGTTCTGACCCAAAGAGAATCTTCTTCATTAATCATCCTCCAAAGGACTTTCATGAGGAAAGCGCTATTCATCTCATCCAGTCTTCTAACTCCTAGACCTCTTTGAATTTTTGGCAGGTAATTGTATTCCATCCAATGCTGTGCATTTTTTTTGGTTATCAATATCACCCCAAATAAATTTTCTCATTTCCTTCTCTATCTCATTACAAATTCCCCTTGGGACTCTAGTGTGCTGCATTTCATAATACGCAATTGGATTCAAAACAGCTTTGGCAAGAGTTACTCTACTCGCAAAGGAGAGGCATTGCCTTTTCCAACCGTTGAGTCTTCCTTGTACTCTCTGCAGCACGTGCTTGAACTTTTCCTTGCCTCTTCTGCAGTTGTTCAACATAGCCCCTAGGTACTTTCCAAGATTCAAGTGCTCCTGAAATTGACACACTCCCTTTATCTCATTTCTGGTCTCAGCTTTTACATTACTAGAAAAAATGATTGCTGTTTTCTGTGAATTAACTTTGAGTCCAGAGGCTAAGCAGAATTCATCCATAGTCGTTTGAATCACATGTATCTGCTCTATAGTAGCCTCAGCGAACACTAACAGATCATCAGCAAAAAGTAAGTGGGATATGGCTGGTCCCCTCCTTCCGACAGTGATGGGTTTCCAAATTTCATCCTCCACACATTCTTCAATCAACTGCGATAATTTATCCACAACTATGACAAACAGGTAAGAGGAGATGGGATCCCCTTGTCTTAATCCCCGCTCTGGTTTGAAACTGTCAGTTTTATCCCCATTCCACAATAATTTGAAAGATACCAAAGCCACACATTGCATCGTTAGATCAACCATCTGTTGGGGAATCTCAAACTCCACAAGACATTGTTTTAGGAAGGACCATCTACCCCTGTCATAGGCTTTTTCAAAATCGAACTTGATAGCCATGAAGCCTTTTTTGCCCTTCATCTTATGCATAATGTGGGATAGTTCCTGAGCAATCACTATGTTATCTTTAATCTTTCTACCTGGTACAAAACTAGACTGTTGTGGAGCAATACGATCTTTGAGGGCCAGTTTGATTCTTTACACAACAATCTTGGAAATTCCCTTATAACTCACATTACATAAGGATATAGGTCTGAATTGAGTGATAAATTCAGGGATGGTCACCTTAGGAATGAGAGTAATGAGGATATTGTTGAGGTTCTTAATGAGACTAGGATCTCTCCAGCAGCTAGTCACCATGTTGTGGACAGTAGCTTTCACTTTATCCCAATGATCTTTATAGAAATGAGCAGGGAAGCCATCCTCCCCATGGGCCTTTAAGGACCCTATATTAAAAAACGCTCTTTGATTTCACAAGAAGGTAACATACTAATACTTTTCTTGATATTCTCAAGAAGAGGTGGATAAGTTTTGGAGTAGGGGCTTTTGTATTCTAAAGCCTCATCATCTTCCTTATACAGCTTTTTGTAGTAATCAACTGCAAAGGAAGCTAACTGATCAGATTCTTGAATCCAATTACCCTCAGGATTTCGCAGTTTCAGCACCTTATTTTTCCTTCTTCGTATGATTGTTTTGGTGTGGTAGTATCTCGTATTCCAATCTCCGTCCACAATCCATTTTTCTCTCGACTTTTGCATCCAAAACACTTCCTCTTTCTCAAGGAGACCCTCAAGCTCTTCTGTCAGCTTCTTTACAAGATCTTCAAGAAAAAGGTTGGGCCCATTAGCGAGAGTTCTCTGAATGCCTCCCAATTTGTTCAGCAATCTTCTTTTTTGTCTTTCTATATGACCAAAAACCTCTCTATTCCACTTCTGGAGATCGTCTTTAAGATCATTGAGGGCTGTTGGGAGAGAAAGGTCTTGTTTCCAATTATTCTGCACAAATTCCCTAAACTCAGGGTGAAGATTCCACATAGCTTCAAATCTGAAAGGTCTGTTTCTTCTCTTCTCATTAGCTGGATCCAGAGTGATCATAAGGGGGTGGTGATCAGATTGAGTTCTAGTTAGCACATCCACTCTCGCTTCTCCATACTTCATTCTCCAATTAGCATTCGCTAGGCCTCTATCTAATATTTTAAATACTCTATCAAGGCCCTCCCATTTGGGGCCCCTCCAAGTAAATCTAGATCCCACAAAGCCTAAATCAATAAGACTGCAATCATCGATCCAATTGAGAAATCTCCTGCATAGCCTCATATCCAATCTTCCCCCTCCCTTCTTTCCAGTAGTACAAGATGTTCACTGAATTTTTATTGGTTACCTAGCATTACTTATAAAAAATTCATATGTACTTTTGTACATCGTGTAATAATTCATGTAGATTTTACTTTGTTTGTTTCTTTCTTCTTCATGTGTACTTTTCTCCCTTACTAAAATATTTTTCTCCTTTCATTTTGTTTGTTTTGTTTCTTTCTTTTTTATTTTATAAAATTAGCCTTTCTAATTTTCACAAAACGTTTTGTAAATCTAATATCACTATATATTTTTTTTTGTTTTTGATAAATACTATATGTATATGTATTTTTTATTAATCAAATCACTTGTATTAATTAAATAAAGAGAAATAAAAGAAGAAAAAACATGTATATAAGGAAAATAAAGATTTGGTTGAACTTCGTTAAAAGAATTTGTACACGTGTAATATTTGCACTATGCACTTCAAATTTAAAAAGTAAACTTTCATGTTCTAAGTGGAATTACTAATTACCAATTTACAAGATGGATTTGGAATGTGTTACTCCTGCAATAAGAAATGTCCTATACACAGCCAACAATTCCAATAACTCACAATTCAGTAACAATGAAGAAGTATGTATTATAATTCACCAAAACAGAGTATGAAAGAAGAAGAGAAATGTATATGGGTATTGAGTAACAAGAACAGAAATTCCCGTTCCGAGGAAGGGATACTCCAATTACCAAATTCAGCTATCAGCTACCTTCTATCCTTGCCTTCCTTGCTATTTAACCTTTCTAACCAATTCTGTTACGTAACTACAATTGCTATTCTCATTACAATTATTCTCTGCGACGCACACATTCTAAACTTGGTAATCCTTCATCCATGGATGTGGTGAAAGGAGAGGCCATGGTGTGGTGAAAGGAGAGGCCATGGATGAGATGAGGGTCGAAGAGGATGAATTAGGGTTTGTAGGCGAGATTGGCTTCATGATATTGCTAATCGGGTTCAGGGTTTGATTCAGTGCAAAGCATTTGAAGCTATTGAAGATGGCTTGGTTTTGGGCTAGCCCTGTTTTAGAGAGACCCAAAGCTACAACATGCTTCTGCTCATGTAGCTTGACCATAGAAATAGCATGGACATATGAAGTGGGTTGGGCCAACAGAAATTCACACTTGAGGTGATCCTGGAGGCCCGCTATGAAGAGAGACCCAAGCCATTCTTCACTCAGCCCCGTTACTCGATTACTGAGCTCTTCAAACTAGGCCTGGTATTCCTCGACAGATCCACCTTGCCAGAGCTCCTTCATGGCGGTGCGGTGGTTGTAGTAGATGTTCTTAATGAAGCGAGTAATCATGGATTCCAAGAATGAATCCCAAGTGTAGCTGATTTTGTTGTTAACACCCCAGCGGTACCAAGCGTGGGCGGCCTCGACCAAGTAGAATGAGAGCACTTGGATTCGCTGCGCTTCAGGGATGTTGAACGTCTCGAGGTATTGTCGAGCTCGGAAGACCCAGTCCTCTATTCTGTCATCGTCGCACATTGGCAGATCAACAACCTTCAGCTTCCATGATCTGTGGGTTTCAGCGTACAAACGGGTTGGGTGCTCCACTCCGAACTCAGGAAAGGGTATCTCCTCCTCTGTTTTGGGTTTACCCTTAATTTGTCGCGGAGAAGTTTCTCGATGGTGTCGAGTTGCAGCTTCGTCTCTGCTATGCGTTCGTTGGCTTCGGCAACCCTCGATTCAGTGTCGCTACCTCATATTTATTGGAGAGTGTCATCTCCTCTAACCGATTCAGACGAGTTCCTTCTGCCATGGGGAATCTCTTAATGAAAGCACCAAATTGTTACTCCTACAAAAAGAAATGTCCCATACACAACTAGCAATTCCAATAACTCACAATTCAGTAACAATGAAGAAGACGTATGTATTATAATTCACCAAAACAGAATATGAAAGAAGAAGAGAAATGTATATGGGTATTGAGTAATGTACGGAATGTACCTTCAAGGGGTTTGGGACTACCGGCGTAACCGGTGGTGCCAAGACGGAAGGTTGGAGGTTTATGTGAGAGGTAGGTGTGCACTAGCAGAGCTTCGCTAAATAAGAATTTGGGAGTTCTCCTAACACATGCAATGTGGTAGGGTTTAGAAGACATACCTGAGAGAGGGGTGAATCCTCTATTTATATACCTATAATGATCCGTGTTATTTAGGGAACAAATCTGTAAGGAATCGTCGTAAATATGACATGATTCCGTGCAGATTCATTAAGATTGTGGGGGATAAATCCGTATAGGATCATCCTTAATTGTATCTCGATCTTCTGCAGATTTATCGTGTGAGATGTTGGGCCACATAAGATTGGGCCGGTTTTATCGAAGGGTTCGATATGTGTGTCGTTAGGGGATTTGGGCCGTCCAGGCCCAATATCCGGAACAGTTGCCCCGAACTTAGGAAGGCCGACGTTTCCGACGTTCTGGGCTTCGTGAGTTGTCAAACTTGCCCCGAAAGTCGTTTCGTCGTGATGCCGAGTTGTGAAAGCTTCTTCCGGAAGCTTCTGAAGATGAGACGTCAGTTGGATTTGATGGCTGACATCATCCATTGGGTAACGTGGATAGAGAGAGAGTAAGTGGGCCTTTGGTATTCGTGCTTTGATGATGGGAGTTAAATCCGTTCTGGGATTTACCAAAATGTCCTTGATTTTAGAGGGGTGTTTGGGGAAGGGAATCGATTTTTCCCTTTCTGCCCTTACTTATTTTTTGAATTGAAGGAAAGGGGGAAATAGTTTTCTCCTAACCTTTGGTTTTCATTTTCACTGTTTCCCCTTTTCGCAACCTCACCGACTTTTCTCCTTCTCTTGCAAGCTTCTTCTTTGCTGTTTTCTTCCTGTTGCTCTTTGCGTCCGAAGACTCTTGCCTTGCCTCTCGTCGTATTTCGATAGTGTGATATCAGGTAACCATTTCTATCCACTCTTTTTTTAAACTATGCATTTAGATTTGGTGATCGTGAATTCTCGGCCGTTTTTCTTCATTCTTTCATAGCTATTTTCAACCTTCTTTTTATTTCTTTTCTCTCTTTTGGAGTTTTCTGGGAAGAAGGGAGCCTTATGGTTGTTATTTTGCCCTTGAAAATAGGTAGAGAGAATGGCCGAGAATCTCCAAGGTGATCAACCGGCGGAGGGGGCGGGTCAAATTCCTCGTGAACTGCCCTTCATATATAGGTGGGTGGCCAACGACGTGTTGGGCATGCCGTCGGCGTTGGATCAACAATACCTTGATGAGCTGAAGCTCACTGGGGTTCTGTTTGGTGGGGGGGACCTGGAGCGGCGGTACCGGTGGAAGCTGCCCGCCGTGGGGAGCGGGTGTGCTTCATTAACCTCGATCACCCAACCGTCCCTCACTGGTTGTGGGTGAACGAGGTAATGTTCACCGAGTTTGGGATACGGGTCCCTTTCTCAGATTTTCAGCAACGTCTTCTCAATCGAGCCTCCGTGGCCCCGTCGCAACTCCATCCAAATGCATGGTCGTCAATTCGTTGCTTCGAGTTGGTGACCGAGTTCTTGGAGTTGCCTCAGGATCCGGAGGTGTTTTTGTATTTATTCAAACTTTATTGTTCTAATACTTAGGGGAAGATGAAGAAGGGATACATGTCCGTTAGGCCGGGGAAGAATCGGAAAATATTTGCGCTGTATGAGGACTCTTTTCATGACTTTAAAGGTCGTTACTTTAAGATTTTTCCGGTTGGGGACCATCGCCCCTTTTGGTTGAGTTTGGAGGGCGATGGTCGGTTCCCTTTGTATTTGAGCGACCAGGCGGGTTTCGAGATTGTCCCGGCCACATATCAGCGGCTTAATGCCGACCAGCGTGATACGGCTGACATCCTCATTCATCTCTTCGCTAAAAATAACTTAAACCCAAAATTTATTATGAATAACTCAGATGAGGCTCGGAAGGCTGCTGGTAATTCCTTTTCATCCTTCCGTCTTGTCTTGCCTTTCCATTTTTTATTTTGTCTAATTAGCTTCTTTTGTCTTCTTTCTTTCAGTGGAGATGGCAGGAATGATGTTACCTTGTCTCGCCTCCGGAATCTGCTTCGTCCCCCTCCCACTCGAGCAAGACCTTCTGTGTCGGGTCCTCGCTCGGATGGTTGGGCCAGGTCTCCACCGGCAGCGGCCAAGAGTCGAGTCGTTCCGGAAGGGGAAAGCTCGAGTGGGGAGGGTAGGGAAGTAGATCAGCTAGTTGACATCTCTTCCCCACTTCGAGAAAAAGAATTCGTGCACGCTTTATCCTCTCCGAAGAAACGGGCCGCTGAAGGGGGCTTGGCTGGCTCTAAGAGGCCGAGGGTGTCGGAAGAGGGTCCTTGCGAGTTTAGTGCGATGGACCGTTCTTTCGATGCCTCGAGCTTCATTGGCTCGCATTTGCTGGGGCCTCAAGCCTCAGAGACTCTTCGGGACTATGACCCGGTTGAGAGTGTTCGTTGGGCGGAATGGGCTATGCTTCGATCGGCGACGATACTGAAGTCCATTGAACCCCGTTTGACCATGGCGGATGAGGTGGGACGCCGTAATGAGAAGCTGCTGGGGGATCTGAAGGTACTTAACCTTCAGAAAGTCGTCTTGGAGGAGCAAAAGGCTGAGACCGTCGCTGCCCAGCTTAAGGCCGAGGAGGATTTGAGGTCGGCTAAGGTTTCTCTTGAGGCCCTTAAGATGGAGAAAGATGAAGAGGTTGGTCGTTTGAAACATCGGGAGATGGAACTAACCTCTGAGGGTGAGCGGCTTCGTGGCTTGGTCGCCGAGGAGAAGGTTCGTGCCGACCTCTCCGAGGTATTGATGTCCGAGCTTTAGAAACAGTGTGAGGACTTGGCCGAGGATGCCAAGGCCGCCGTTGCCACGACTGAGGGGGCGCTCAAGGCTCAATTGGCGATCCTCGCGCCCGACTTTGACACCGACCAGATTAGCTTCTTCAAGGATATTGTGGACGGCAAGGTGGTTGATCCGTCTGATTGATGTTTCTATTTTTTGTTTTCTTCTCTTTTTTGAACATTGTAGTTACTTTTTTTGGGGGATCCGTCGTACCTTTGACTGGGTCAGATCCTCCTTTAACTTTGTTTGACTATACTGGGTTGATTCCGTCGTGCCGTAAATATGGAAAAGAAGAGTTTCGAAACTAAGGGCCTCATTAAAACCTTCCGACCTCCTGGTGTAGGATACCTCGGATAGGAAAAAGAGTACCCGACTTCATTGAATTTGAAAAAAGAGGGAAATACAAGTATGATAATTGAATTGAAACTATCCTAAGATTAAGAATGTAATTAAACTTGAATGAAAAATAGAGAGTGGAGGTCTATGGGTAGAACCGTCGAAGGTTGGCAGCATTCCAGCTTCTCGGGATATCGCACCCGTTGAGCCGTTCCAGCTTGTAGGCTCCTTTCCCTAAGTCCATCGTTACGCGGTATTGTTCTTCCCAATTGGGGGTTAGTTTTCCTTCTCCCGGGGTTTGGGGTCCGATGTTGTTCCATCGCAGGACTAGGTCGCCGACTTCAAAGTGCCTATTAATCGTCCCTTTGTTATACCTGACGCTCATCCTCTGTTTTAAGGCTAGTTCGGCCAAGTGGGCTTCGGTCTGGACTTCATCTATCAGATTTCTTTCTGCTGTAGTATCTTCCAAGCCAAGGAGTAGCCGAGGACTGGGCTCGCCGATCTCCACGGGAATGATGGCCTCTATTTCGTACGTGAGTTGGAACGGTGTTTCACCCGTGGAAGATTGAGGAGTTGTCCGATAAGACCATAAGACGGAGGCTAGTTCTTCTGCCCAAAGACCCTTGGCGTCGTCAAGCCGTTTCTTTAATCCCTTCACTAAGATTTTGTTTGCGGCTTCCACCTAGCCTTTTGCTTGAGGGTGTTCAACCAAGCAGAAGCGTTGGTTGATATCGAATTCCGCAGCCGATTCCTTGAATCTGCGGTCTGCAAACTGGGTTCCATTATCCGTGATGAGGATTGATGGTATCCCGAATCTGGTGATGATCTGCTTCCATATGAATTTCCAACATCGTACTGCCGTTATGGTGGCCAAGGGTTCGGCTTTGATCCACTTGGTGTAGTAGTCAATGGCGACGATGAGGTATTTTAGTTGGCCGGGTGCTAGTGGGAAAGGCCCAACCAGGTCGACTCCCCAGGTGCCGAATGGCCGATCTCCCGAGATGGGAGTCATTGTTTCGGGGGGTGCTTGGTGGAAGTCAGCATGGACTTGGCATTTTTCACATGTTTGCACGAAGTCTAAGGCGTCCTTCAGCATATTCGGCCAATAGTATCCGGCTCGAATGAGTTTCCGAGCTAAGGACTTTCCTCCAATGTGGTGGCCACAACAGCCTTCATGGACCTCTTTCATGGTGTATTCTGCTTGGGTTGGATTCATGCATTTCAGTAGTGGCATATCTATGCCTCTTTTGTATAGTTGCCTCGAGATGGTGACAAATTTGGCGGCTTCTCTTCTTATTCTCTTAGCTTCTTTGGGACATGCCGGGAAATCTCCTTTCTCGAGGTAACTTTGGATTGGGGTCATCCAAGTTGTGATCTCGGATATCGGGAAGCAATCTACTTCTGATGTCGATATCGAGGGTTCCCTCACCGTTCCTTGGAGTAGAGATCGGTTTCCCGTTCCTGGCTTGGTGCTGGCGAGCTTCGATAGAAGGTCGGCTCTAGCATTCCGTTCTCTTGGAACGTGGGATACTACCACCTTATCGAAGGTCTCCGTCATTCTTTTCACTTTGCTCAAATATTTTTGCAGGAGGGGATCTTTGGCTTGGTAGGTTCCGTTGATCTGGGAACTTACCACTTGTGAGTCGGTGCAGATCTCAAGGGCCTTTGCTTCGATCTATTGGGCTAGGGCCAGTCCGACTAGCAAAGCCTCATATTCAGCTTGGTTGTTGGAGATTGGGAATTCATATCGGATGGATTGTTCGATCATGATTCCCTCTGGGCTCTCAAGGATGATTCCGGCTCCTCCTGACCTTTGGGTGGACGATCCGTCAACATGGAGTTTCCAATTTTGACACCCGTCTTTTGGGTTTTCCACCGTGGCCATCTCAGCTAGGAAATCGAACATTGCTTGTGCCTTGATTGCTGTTCTAGGTCGGAATTGGATGTCGAATTGGGATAATTCGACTGCCCAATTAAGCATCCGGCCCGCAAGGTCTGGTTTCTGGAGGATACTTCGGATGGCTTGGTCTGTCCGTACGACTATAACATGGCTCTGGAAGTATTGTCGTAGGCGTCTAGCTGTAAGGAGGAGAGCGAAGGGTAGCTTTTCTATCTTGGTGTATCTCAATTCGGCGTCATGTAAGACCCGACTTATGAAGTACACCGGCAATTGTCCTCCCGACTCATCTTCTCGCACTAATCCTGCTGTGATGGATTCTTCGATGATAGAGAGGTAGAGGTATAAGGGTTCCCCTTCTACGGGCTTTGAGAGGATTGGATGTTCTGCAAGGAGAGACTTGAACTTGTTGAACGCCTCTTCACATTCCGGGGTCCATTCAAAGTCAATTCCCTTTTTCATCAATTTGAAGAAGGGAAGTGCGTTTTTGGCCGAGCCTCCGAGGAAACGAGATAGTGCAGTTAACTTACCGTTTAGCCGTTGGACTTCTTTTAGATTGGAAGGGCTTGGTAGTTGCAGGATGGCATCACACTTCTCTGGGTTTGCCTCTACTCCTCTTTGGGTGATCATGAATCCCAGGAACTTTTTAGCTTCCATTCCGAAGGCGCATTTTAAAAGATTTAGACGCATCTTGTATTTGCGCAAGGAATAGAAAACTTCTTTAAGGTCGGATAACAGGTCTACAGGATCTTCCGTTTTTACCAACATATCGTCGATATAAATTTCATTCTTGTGGCCGATTAGATCTTTATAGATCTTCGTTACCAAGCATTGGTAAGTTGCTCCAGCATTCTTGAGGCCGAAAAGCATGGCCGTATAGCAATATGTCCCGTCTGGAGTTATGAAAGCTGTTTTCTCTTCATCAGGTTTGTGCATTGGGATTTGGTTATATCCGGAATATGCATCCATGAAGGAGAGATATTGGTAGTCGGATGAGGCATCTATTGGGTAGGGGGAAGACGTCTTTTGGGCATGCCTTGTTCAGGTCGGAATAGTCGACGCACATCCTCCACTTCCCGTTGGCCTTTTTTACAAGGACGACGCTGGCGAGCCAAGTGGAATAGGGTAGTTCTCTAATAAATCCTGCTTCGAGGAGAGCTTTGGTTTGCTTTTTGACCTCGAGGGCCCTTTCGTTGGACATGCGCCTTTTTCTTTGTGACACGGGTCGGTGATCCGGGTTAACGGCGAGAGAATGCGACATAACCGACGGGTTAATTCCTGGCATATCTGCCGGAGTGAAGGCGAATAGGTCGCCGTTTTCTTTTAGGAATTGGGAGAGTTGTTGCTTGAGTTCGTATGGTAGGTTCCGATTTAGGAACGTATGGCGTTCCAAGGAATCTCTGATTTGAACCTTTTCCAAATCCCCGTCAGGTTTAGGTCGGGGTTGCTCTTCGACTCGGGCGTCTAAGTCAGCTAGGAAGATCCCAGTGGCTTCTCGGGATTGCTTCCGTAAAGCTAGGTTTCCATTGCAGCATTTCTTGGCTGCTTCCCGATCACCAAAGATTGTTCCGACCTCGCCGGATTCAGCTTCATACTTCATTACCAGGAATTTGGTTAAAACAGCATCGCCAAGGTCGTTGACGGTTTATGACCCAAAATAACGTTGTAAGCCGTAGAGTCCTGCAAGACGACGAACTCGGCCATAACAGTTTTCCTGGTTTTTCCCGACCCTATAGTCATCGGAAGGTCGATGCTTCCGTCTGGTTTGATGAAGTTATCGCCAAGCCCCATGACTCCGGGTTGGTGAGTCTTCAAGTTGTTGTTCTTGAAACCGAGGCCGTCGAAGGCGTTTCAGAACATGATGTTCGAATCTGCAGCGGTATCCACTAGGATTCTATGAACCAAACCTGGCCCGAGTCAGGCCGAGATCACCATCGGCGCATCGGAATCTGCCAAGCCATGGACAAAGTCTTCCTTTCCGAAAGTCATCGTCGGAAATGGTGGAGGGGGTCTGCATGGTTGCCAAAATTTTCAGGTCTTTTTTGAGGGCCGACTTAGATTTCTCCGGGGCGCTTGAACCGATGATCACTGCAATTTCCATGATCGGTTCGTCGTCGTCCCTTCGGAATCTGGGGTTCCTAGATTCCGACTTCGGGGATTGCTCCCTGTCAGAAGTTCTTGGTTCCCGAATAATCTGAACGAATTCATTCAACTTGCCATCTCTGATGGCCTGTTCAATGGCGTTCTTAAGGTCGTAACAATCCTGTGTCTTGTGTTCGTAGCCTTGGTGATAATCACAAAACAGGGATCTGTTCTTTGCATTCTGGGTCCTTCCCTTCAATGGTCTAGCCTTGGGGAGGACGCCTTTTTCCGAGACTTGATGGTAAATCTCCGTAATGGAGGCTACCAATGGGGTGTAATTATCAAATTTCTGTCGGTGGCTTCGGGTTACCCCGAGGGCCGTTATCTCGGTGGTTATCCCTAGGGTGGGATGTGTGTCCCTGACCCCGGGGAGCCGTATGAGCTTGGGTGTTCTTTGTGGCGGCTACCACCCGATTAACCTCTTCTCGGTGGATGAACTCTTTGGAGATGACTTGCATTTCTTTCCGAGTCCACACCAGCTTAGTCGTTAGCTGCTTTCTGAACTCATCATTGGCGAGGCCGTTTGTGAGGCATAAGCTGGCTACTCCGTCGACCAGTCCGTCAATGGTCTTACATTCGGCGTTGAAACGCTCAATGTATTTTCTGGTGGTCTCGTTGGGTTTTTGGACGACGGCCAAGAGGTTGATGGGGTGCTTGGTGTTGTCGATGCTTGTGGTGAATTCGTTTAAGAGCAGTTCTCTTATTTCAGAGTAGCTCGAGATGGAGCCCGCTGGGAGGGAGGTGAACCATTGACTAGCTAGACCGGTAAGAGTTGTGGGGAATGCCCGACATTTGACTGCATCGACTGCGCCGTCACAGATCATCCGATGCTCGAAATTATTGAGGTGTATATGAGGATTGGAGGATCCGTCGTACTTCATATCGATCGGTTTGACAAAATGCTTCGGGGGTTGGACTTTTAGAATCCGACTTGCGAATGGAGTGTGACTGTCAATGGGTGGGGTAATAGTCCGATCTCTAGTTCTCTTGTAACGCCTGTAGGTCC